>CACVCL010023332.1:0-19029 GCA_902729485.2 Mus minutoides
ATATTAAGGTTCTAGAACAGACCAGTGTTATGCATGTTTAGGTAATACTGGTCCGCATATGGTCCTGCTCACCACTGCTCCATCATTAACTTTTCTATAAGGTAGTCTAACAAATGGTAAATTCTTTCTTTTCCCCTCTGGCCTAGGCTTATATTCATATTCATCCTCTCTCTCTCTCTCTCTCTCTCTCTCTCTCTCTCTCTCTTTCTCTCTCTCTCCTCCCCCTTGGGAAATTCTAGTTTCTTGGGCCCTACTAGTTCAGTAGTCTGATAGCCAAAACATGGGATACAGTATCTTCATTCCTATGCTGTGTGACACATGGACAAAGTTCTATTCACATATATAGAACTACTAGCTATAGATCCAATGACAGACCAAAGTAAGGATACTGCCCAAGTCCAATATGGTGATTCAATACGCTTATTGGAGTATGTGTGAGGGGTTCTTACAGGAGTAGAAATAACTCAAATATTAGCTGCCTCACTAAAGTGTAGATGATAGCTCATGACAGCTGGGCCTTTGGAGGTCTCAGTACCATTGACAGGTACCTTTACAGCTTGCCATATTCCCCTTCCAGGCAGCTCAGTCTCCTAAGCTGTCTTTACCCCACATATAGCCTTGCAGATGAATAGGTCTTAGCATGTGGTCAGTTTCAGGGACTTCCTGAGATGTCTGAGTTGTTTACTTTCCAAGCTTTAACATTTTAAAAAATTATTTGTCATGTATGTGTACATATATGTACCTTATGATTGAATGCCATGTATGTGAAGGTACCTGTGGAGTTCACAAGAGAAATCAGAACTTTTGGATCTAGAGTTGTTACAGGAATGTGTTGGCTAGTTTGGTTTAGTTTAGTTGTTGTTATTGTTTGCTAACTTGACACAAATTAGGGTTACCTAGAGAGGGGACTTCAATTGCAGAATGATGACATTGGCTTGGCCTGTAGGCAGTTTGGTGAAGCATTTTCTTGGTCAATGTTAATGTGGGAGGACCCAGTTTACTGTGGGTAGTATTGCCCCTAGGTAGGTGGGCCTGAGAAATCTAAGAAAGGTAGCTGAACTTGATTCTGAGGAGTAATATAGTAAGCCTCACTCTCCCGTGATTACGTGATTAATTACTACATTAATTCCTGCCTCCAGGAACCTTGAGTTTCTATCCTGACTTCTGTTCACGATGGACTATAAGCTGTAAGATGAAATAAACCTTTTCCTCTCCAAGATACTTATGGTAGTGGTGTTTAGCACAATAGAAAGCAAACTAGAACAAAGGAGGTGGTGAACTGCCTGACATAGCTTCAGTTGAGAACTGAACTCAGATCTTCTGGAAGAGCAATGTCTTAGTCAGGGTTCACTAAATGAACAGAACAAACAATATGAAAACACACACACACACACACACACACACACACACACAGAGGCTTTATTAGAGTGATTTACAGGATATGATACAGGTAGTATAGCAATGGCTGTCCTGCACTGGAGAGTCTGAGAACCCAGTAGCTATGAATCCCAGGATGTTGGATATCTCATCTCTCCCAACCTGAAGCTGAAGTCCTGGGAATTCCTGGAGAGCTGTTTGTCTCTGCTCTACACTAGAAACCCTAAGAAGCTGGTTCTTAAAATAGTAACAGAATGCAGCGGCAGCAAAGTAGATGAACTTGCTTGCAAAAATGAGAGTAAGCAGGTAAAGCCTTTTACCTGGGCTGCCACCAGAAGGTGCTACATTCACATTTGTGTGTGTGTGTGTGTGTGTGTGTGTGTGTGTGTGTGTGTTCCAGCATCAATGAATCTGATCAAGAATGTCCCTTACCAGAGGGCTCATAGGTTAATTTCCTAGTTGACTTCAGGTCTAATCAAGCTGATGACCAAGACTAACCATTAAAAGCAACAAGCACTCTTAGCTGCCGAACCACCTTTCAAGCCTCAAGTTCCTGAGTCTTGAGGAGTATACCTTTAGAACTTTCTGGGTTTCTACAAGCTTTGGAGGAAGCTGGATCTTGCTTCCAATCTAACACCCTACAAGGCCAGTTGGACATCACAGTCTTTTGTGGCCTGTAACTTCACAAAGTAGACCTGACTGACTGGTCCACAATCTTTTAGGGAGCTCTCTGTGTCCACTTCCTATCTGGAAGTTAAAAATATGTGTCAGTGTATCTGTTCTTTGTTGTAGACATACTTAATCACAATCCTGGGTTTCTACCCCACCTTTGACCATTTAGTTTCCAGATAAAAGATACATACAACCTTTATATTCTTACTAAGCTTTAACCAGCACAAGACTGGGCAGATATCTATCCTCTTTGTTATTTTGTCTATTTTCCAGTCAATAATCCTATTATATAATTTGCCATGTTTCATCTGGGCTTCTCTTAACTCAAGTTAGTCAACTCACGTGGCCATGATTTCAAGATTTTTACCCCTTGGTGCTTTCTTCTCTCTTCACCTTTGGTCTGTCTGTTTTGTTTTATTTTGTTTTGTTTCTTCCTTTCTGCACCTCCTGGATCCTCTCCAACCCCAAGCCTGGGGGGACCTTAAACCCTACCTATGTATCTCCTGCCCAGCTATTGGCTGTCAGCATCTTTATTTCCCAATCAGGGATAACCTGGGGGGCAAGTTCACATAGCATTACCTGGGTCTACTATGTGTGGTCTCTGGGAGCAACCAGTATTTAGCATAGCAAAAGACCAAACCTCAACAGTTCTTTCTCTTAGGCTCTGGGAATCTAAACTCAGGTTCTCACACTTGCTAACAATGTGTGGCAAACTCGTTATTGAACAAGTGATCCCCTCCAGGCCCAGGTCATGACACCTAGTTTTCAATAGCATCAAGAGATGCTGCTCCTTGCTTCTACCTTGCTTTCATCAGTGTGAATAGACTTACCCGGAAAGTCTGTGAGTGTCTCCTAAACCAGGGAAGAGGACCAGGTTTTACATGGTGCTGGATGGAGATCTGAATTCTGGTGTTCTTGCCTCTATACTTGTACCCCACTAAGCCATTTCCCCAGCCCCTGTCGCCTTTTAATATTGTATTTTTATCGGATTTTGGTATTGTGGTAGTTTAGAAACAAGCTATAAATAGCAGCAGACATTTCACACCTTCTTATGTGATGTGCACCACTGTGTAGATGAAGTTGGTTTTTCTAGATCATTCTAGTTCACAAATGAAGAAATATAAACACCAGAATGCTCTCATTGTGTAACTGCGAGTGAACTAGTGGATGTTAAGTGTTACAGCTGATAACTGTTGTCTTCACAGAGACAAATGCATCCTGTGTCCTCTAGGAAAGAAGACAGCTCCCTGATGGAGCGAAGGAGACGGAAGAAGAGAGAAAGTGGAGGGAGAAGGAGGGGGAGGGAGAGGGAGAGGGAGAGAGGGGGTGGGGGGGAGTAGGACAGGGAGATGGAAAGGGAGAGGATTTAAAAAGGAAGAAGAGAACTAAAATGTGAACCCAAACTGTTTTAAATAATAAAGACTTTTCAGGTTTGGTATGGATGTTAAGATGAACTTGAGATGAAATGCCCGTTAGCAACACTGGCCACCCGCAGCAAGAGAAGCTAGGATAGGAGATCCAACAACAATCTGAAGAAAAGAGGACGATCCTTATTTTAATATACTATCAAAGGAGAACATTGTCTGGCTAAAAGTAAGAACTTAATGCAAAGTTAATGTTCCTCCAGGGCTGCTGTGAACATGCCTTGTGGTGGCCTCATGCTGGAAGCTATGCAACTTAGGAACTAAACAGGATTTAAGGTCACAGTGCACGTTGTGCAGACCTGGGAGGCAGGGAGCTGATCATGCTGGCATGCCTCACTCTGAGTGTATTTTTAAAGGCCACTGATGGGGACCCTGTCTGCTTTTTTTGGGATGCAAGAGAAACCGCAAAGGAGTGTAGCTTGTCCCCTGGAATCTAACACACATATGCTCAGAATTACATGCAAAGACCAGTTATGCAAGACAAAGGGTAACAAAACCCATAGAATTCAATCAGGAAATTAAAATGACAAAATACAGGATAAATACAAATCACAGGATAAGCCAGCTAACTACTTGGAGAAGTAAACTGCAAAGAACAAAAAGAGAAGAAAGAGCTACAGATAAAAGAGACTCAAGAAAGATGTCATCCAGTGTTTCATTTAAATGCAACTATGAGCAATTAAATCAATGGGAATAAAGAATATTTTTGAGGCAACTTGTATGATATGTGGGAAGGTACCCTAGGAGCCCAGAAGAGGGTTTCAGACACCCCTGAAACTGGAGTTACAGGTAGTTGCGAGCCACCTGGTGTGGGTGCTGGGAATTGAACTTGGGTCCTTTGGGGGTAGAAGTATTCTTCACCACAAAGACATTTAAAAATGTTTATGAATAAGATTATCTGATTTAGATTTTCTGCAGAAAAATTTGAAAAACAGAGGTGTGAGTGGAAATATGAAGACTTGCTAAGAAAGAGTAAATGTAGAACAAAAGACATAGGAGTCAAGATTCACTCTGATTCTTAGCATTTGCATAAAAACACTGCTTTTGAATTTATATATTTTAAATTTTCAACAATAAAAACATAGAAAAGTATTTCACAAAGGGTGAGGAATTGCTCACTCCTCCTCTTAAGGGTGCCTGGTCTTTAGATTAACATGGCATTTCCAGAAATTCCTAGTGATCTCATTATTTGTTCCTGGGATTAAGTCAAAAGGAATCTGAAATCTTTACATATAATGGCTTTCTTTGTAAGTGCACCCATATGTGAGTTGTCATTTCATGGCTCCAAAATTGCTCTCCAGGTTGGAGGAGAGACATCTGGCCATTTTGAATATGTAAACTTATTGGCAGTTGGACAGCCTTCTGCATGTGGGTGGCACTGTTACCACAAATCTATATGCATAAATATACATATAATAGATGCCACACCGTGGCTTACTGCTTGGCATGCGCAAAGCTAGCTGCTCCAGCCAGCTCTTCCCTTCTCTCATCTTTCCTTTTGGTTTGAATACAGGAGCTTATGATTCCACCCTCTGCTTCTTTATTTCCTTCATTTAGCCTCTTTTTTTGGGGGGGAGGGAAGCAAGAATTGTCCAAAAGTGGGAAATGGAGGCTATGTCAGTCACAAGGTATGAAGCCAGAAACACTTGCTGTGTGTGTTGGAGCCACAGAATGAGCCTGGGGTACTGAGGAAGGCAACTGAGGAGAACTGCAAAGTACACTGACTCCCCCTGAGAGTCATGGAGCTCCTGGTAAACGAACAGTTGAGCTGTAGCTACTCCATAGGACTGCCTCTCAAAGTAGTGCCCTAAACAACCATGTCATTGAGTATGTGTGCATGGGAGGCAGTGTCCGTCTGGGTGATTATTCTGCTCTGGGGGTGTTGGCTTGGGAGGTAGTGTGTTCTCAGGTTAACTTAGCTGAAAGTCTAAGATGGTTCCTGCACACCTGTCACCTTAGAAGAGCCACCAGGATGTGTGATGCCTGCAGCTCTCTCCCTCTGGTGTCTCCGTGTCTTTTATCTTTGGCTTAGTTTTTCTATGTGGCATTGATGTGGGCCACTCACAGGGCCATCAGGTTTCATACATGTATAAGTGTATATTTTAGTATGTGTTTGTACAAGAAGGACATCAGGTATCCTGCTCTGTCTTCTCTGTCTTGTTCTTTGTTACTGAAAACTAGGCTGGTGGTCAGCAAGCCCCAGCTGTCCCAGCTCCATCTAGTGCAGTGCTGGGGCTAAGGGTATGCATGTGGTTGTAACTGCCACATGGGTAGCACATGCATGGGTGCTGGGAGTTCATATTGAGGTCCTCACAATTGAGTAGCAACTGCTCTTAGCCACTGTGTCATCTCCCCAGACCCAGTAACGGACTTTAAATATGAGAGGAAGTTCAGGAATTCCCCAGATGCCTAGCAGATGTGGTCAGATCTTTGCAGTTATGTGTGTGTGCACACATGCATGTACATACATGTGTATGTGTGTTTGTCTCCCCTTCCCCATTCTGGCAGTTAGTGGCATCACAGGACATCATAGACCCACTCAAGAAGAGTGTGACATAGAGGACTGTTTCTCCCACCTGGCATCATAGATCTTCTTCCTGGCATCCTGTGATTCATGTCCCTGGCAGAAGCAGAGCACACAAACATCTCTAATTGTCTCCTGTCCCTTTCCCAGAGCATCAGGCACAGGTTTGAAGACTATGATCTTCTCATCTCAAGCCAATCTAGATGCAAAGGCAGGGACTGAGGTTTTATCCCTCAGTCACCTCTAAGCTGCCATTTTGAAGGTCTGTGAGTGAAGGGATGGTACATCTCCCCATCATCATTCAAAATATGGTCATCCATACAGGAATTCATCATAGTAGATCATCTGGCAACAAAGCTAATCACAATACACACAATGGTAGATACAAACCGGAAGCACTGGTGGGGACTGAAATCATAAAGGCCACTAGCCTAGGACAGCCATAGAATGAGTTTGAACACATCTCTTCAGTCTACTCCTGGGGAATGGTACACTGTTGCTCCTGCCTTGGCCCTCTCCTCTATTTTCTGTAGAAACAGGCCTGCATACAGATGAATATAATTCTTTCGTTTTTCTGTGCAATTTTTGAAATTTTATACATGTATGCAAATTCTCCTTGTCCTTTACTATCTCCCCACCTCCCTCCAAACTTCAAGTCTCTCTTCAGAAAACCAGCCCACTGAATCTCATGAGTGCCATACATGTGCCCACTGAATCTCATGAGTGCCATACATGTGGAAGGCCACTGGGTAGGATTCTGACTCAGGCTTCTCGGATGGCAAAGGTGGCACAGACTTATTGCAGTATATCTCCTCCCAAATATGCCCCAGCAATGAAAACACAACACAATTAATATGAATGTATGCTGTGTGCCTAGATTTGGCAGATCTACCCCTACATTACCATCTTCTACCTCTATGAGACCCCTTAGAACTTGCAGTTTCTCCAGGCCATGTGCTTCCAATTTTCTCTTCTTCTCTCTCCCCTTTTGTTCCACTTTCCCTTTTTATCTGCCCAATCATCAGCTCTCCTTTATTTTACAAATTAAGGTGGGAAGCAGGTTTATAGGAAATCACCTGAGAGCTAACTCATCTCTTATTCATTAACATCAAATGTAATTAGCCCCAGGGCTATCCACAACACAGACTGACTTTCATTTTGAACTCTATCCATTCCTTTCAGATCAAGCTGAGAAATTTTATTTACAACTTATATATTTCTTGTATATTGATTAAAATTATTTTTTAGTGTATATAAATGAGTCATATGGGGTGGGTGTGGGCAGGATCTCCTAAAGATCAGGAGGAGACCCCTTGGGTGTCTTTGGAAAGACCAAGGATTTTTAAAGCTGTTCCATTGATCTGATCTGTTATGAGATTATTTTAGGAGACAGAGATTTGCTCCCTAGTGGAGGGTGTGGCTTGAAACATGGGATCCTGATCCTCCTGCCTCAGCCTTAGGCTGTTGGAATTATAGGCATATGGAACCACATGAGCCTGATCTGATCTCTAGTCTGAGCTAATTTCCTTATGAAGCATTAAATGAGATTTTAGCATTTACCTTCCCTCTGCTAGTCACACAGCCCTGTGCTGTGGGCATGGTGCTATAGAGTTACATCAACACAGAAAGACGAGTGATGATTCCAACTGGAGCAGGATGAAGGAGTGTCGATAGCCACACATTTTAGATGAGAAGAAACAAAAATATGTATTTCAAAAAATCAAGAAGAAAATATGTTTAACATTTTCACCATAATAGATAGATACATTAACTCTGATTTTAATCTTACATGTCATACACATTGCTACATGGCAGCCCATAAATAGGCACAGTTGGCAGAGTTTTTGTATGACTTTAAAGGAAATTTAAATGCAAAGATTTGCTTAATAGAAAAATCAATAAGTGGAACAAAAAATCGACAGAGAAGATTAACAAGGATGATGTAAGTTAGACAGAAGATATGTCTGATGGTTGGCTATAATTTTTACCTTGGAAGAACCTAGACGCTCTTAGGAAGAGCTCAGTGAGGGATTAGCAGCACTGAGTTGGTCTACAGGCTTGAACACTGAGTTGTTCTACAGGTTGAGCACTGGGTTGGTCTACAGGCTGACCACTGGGTTGGTCTACAGACTGAGCACTGGGCTGGTCTACAGAGTAAGCACTGGGTTGGTCTACAGGCTGAGCACTGGGTTGGTCTACAGGCTGAGCCCTGGGTTGGTCTACAGGCTGAGCACTGAGCTGGTCTACAGGCTGAACACTGGGTTGGTTTACAGGGTGAGCACTGGGTTGGTCTACAGGCTGAGCACTGGGTTGGTCTACAGAGTGAGCACTGGGTTGGTTTACAGGCTGAGCACTGGGTTGGTTTACAGGCTGAGCACTGGGTTGGTTTACAGGCTGAGCACTGGGTTGGTCTACAGGCTGAGCACTGGGTTGGTCTACAGGCTGAGCACTGGGTTGGTTTACAGGCTGAGCACTGGGTTGGTCTACAGGCTGAGCACTGGGTTGGTCTACATGCTTGAACACTGGGTTGGTTTACAGGATTGTCTAGGGTGTTGTCTTAATACCCAGTCCACTGTGGGAGTGAAGGGGTCTGACATGTGCAAGAGTAGATAAGATGAGCTGAACAAACAACCAAAATGCATTTACTCTCTTTGATCTTGAATATAGATCCAGCATGACTAACTTCCAGAATTCCTGCAGTACAATGGAAGCAAAAAAAAATGCATTTTCATGAACAAAACCTGAAATAATCTGTTGACTTTCCATAAGGAAATGGGAGTTTTAAAAGAGTGTTCTTTATAAAAATGGAAAATGTCTCCTGATGGGTGCCATACTGTTACCTCATGGGGTTAGAATATGTGAAGAAATGTATGCTATTATTAACACAAATCATGGGAGAGGGGGGTCAATGACTTTAAGTAATTTCGAATTGTTCTGGAGGTATTTAATGCAGGTTATAATACACCAAGTATGTGAATTTGTTTTGTGACAGTAATCCTTGGAAGACATGAATAAATATTGTCTCATACCAGAAAGAGAACAAAAAACAGACCAAAGTAAGGATATTATCAAAGTCCAACTGGAAACAAATGAGTGTATTGGGGTTACTTACAGATGTATGGGTGAGTGGTTTACTTAGAGGGGGAGAAATGCTTCAAAGACAGCTATATCACCAAAGCTTACAACAGGATGGGTGACAGCCTGCCTTACAGTGCTAGCCTTCCACCTTAAGGAATCTAATCTATCTTCTAATCCAGAAATACAGAATATCTTTTCAATTATTTACAGTTTTCTTAATTTCTTTCAAAGGTATTTTGCTTTTATTATTTCTGCTTCCTACTGAAGGAATGAAGGAGTTTGCCCCAGGCTGACTGCTTGCCTTGGCTGACTGTGACAAGAACCCCTTTGAAAATCACCTGAGACATAGAGGCACTATGAGGAAGAGGAATATAGCCACTGGGGGAGGACTGGGCTTGAGCAGGCTGCCTGCTCATGGAAGGTTTCCCCTCCTCCTTTCTCCTTTTTAATCTCTCTCTCTCTCTCTCTCTCTCTCTCTCTCTCTCTCTCTCTCTCTCTCTCTCTCTCTCCTCTAACTATTTTAAACAGAGACTTATGAATCCCGGGCTGGCCTCAAGCTCAGATATGAAGCTGAGAATGGCATTGAACACCTGACTCCACGTTCATGTGCTGGGATTACAGGAATGTGCCACCATGTTTGGCTTTCTTTCAAAGTTCTTAATTTTGTTCATGGCACAGATCTCAGAATGTGTCAAAAAATACAGATTCCTACTACGTACCAATAAAATTATATGGATATTTTATAGAAGTTCAGTGATGTCAGTATTGTTAAAATATACCTATGAACATCAGGGTCACCTTTTGTAACACCAAGACTCTAGCAGGTGCTTGTGCATAAAATTCCTCTCAGTGGGCTATGGGAAAGTAGCTAGCATCCAAACAGTGATATCCAAACAGTGATATCCAAACAGTGCCTTCATAGAACTATTCTAGAATCCTCTTTCCAAGACCAAGCCATCTAAAAACACAAAGGGAAACAGAAAAGAGTGACAGACTGTCCATAAGCAGGTAGGCTAGGTAGATGAGGAGTCTAAATGTTTTAAACTCACAACATCTGGACAAAAATGAAAATTGTATACTCCTTTCTCTCCATCCAGACCCATGACCTATGCACATGCACCTTGTGTGTTCTGAAAAACACCACTTTGTTTTGTTTTGTTTTTAATGAATTTGAGTAGGTCTGTTGAAACGGGGTGGAAAGGAGCAACTCTCCTTCAACTAACTGCAGTAAGAAGGGTCTCTTCTTTGATATTGTCTTACAATAATCCCAGTTCATTAAATAAAACCAAGCTCTGAACAAGCTGCATTGCCAGAGATGTAGGAAGTCCCATTTCCCCATGGCTGGGAAGGATTCTGTCCAATCAGCTTGGCACCATGGCATCTTCTTTCTTATGTTTCAACAGGACTTCCCTGTGTGCATCATGGGCATGAAGGGGTAGAAGGAGCAAGCAACTCAGCGTTAGAGTCAATGTTCACATCTACTGCTTTTCTGCTCGACCATATATCAATATTTATTGCTAATTCAATGTCAAAAATTGACCTCTTTTTTTGGTCAATATATGTTTCTTGGAGCAATAAATCTTTGTAATCGCCATGGTTTAAATCAATTCTTGCTTAGGATCTATTCATCATCGCTCAGTCGAACTTCCCATGCCTCAGATTCATTGGCCATCAAATTACAAGTGCTGGAGTGCCAACAAAGCTATGTTGAGAGTTGGGGATTCTTATGGTCTGCTCTTGGCCAGAAGAGATGAATGTAACATGAAAAAATAAAAGTGTGTAAGTTGTTTTTCTTGGGATTGAAACTGCTGTTCACTAAATGTTTATAGTGTAAGAAGCCTAAGGATATTCAAACAGTGCCTTCATAGTACTATAGTAGAATCCTATCTTTCTAAGACCAAGTCATCTAAAAACATCATCATTAGCATCCAACAACAAATTGACTTATCCTTTCATAGTGATCTTGGGTTAGCAGTAGTTGTTTTAAAGATGAAGCCATGAATCAGATCAAGTTCCCTTGGACAAAGCCTTCAGATGAGAGCCCCCAAATGGCTCTGCTTGTCGACAGCGCAGTGTCTGGCTGTAGTGAGCATGAGGAGTATTTGGGTGACAACAAGGCATTTCTTAGAGCACTAAGAAAGACGCTTTCATCCTGGAGGTTAGGGGCACACACAACATAGCAGTTGGGGAACCAGGAGAGCTACCTACCTGCAAAGGTGAGAACTAAGGCCACCTGGAGACCTTTCCTACTATGTCAGCATACAGAGCATGAATACAATAAGACCTATCCATGATGAAAAGTGTGGGTTAATCCCCTTAGAGATTCCATAAGTATCATGAAAACATAGAATTTTCCATTCAAAGAATCTTCTGGTCACCTAGTCCTTGAAATTCAGGAGATGGAATGCCATGAAGAAAGAGAGACTCTTGAACTAGGAAGGCCCAGATCAACCTACTGTGATGACGCTTTAGAGAACAGTGAACTGATACATACAATTGGGATGGATGGTTTTTAGACTTGATGCACCCATGAATATTAAATCTCTGTCCAAAGTTTGATGTAAGGTTTGTCAAGAATAAATACTGACCATCCTCTCCCTTCTCCTCCTCTTTCTAATCATTTCCCGCCAGCTTGCCTCCTCTTCATCCTCTCTGTTCCCTGTTACCATGGTTGGTATAACTCTATAACCTCATACTCAGTATCAGCAAATATAGGAAAAAAAATACAGCCTTTGTCTCTTTATATTTTAGCTGAGAAGGCAAAACTAATTTATATAGAAGAAATGAAACAAATATAGAAGAAAATAAAATATAACCTTTGTCTCTTTATAGTTTAGTTGAGAAGGCAAAACTAATTTATGTAGAAGAAAGGAAGCCCAGTGGTGGTGAAATTGTGATCATGATGTATAAGGTGCCTTGTGACAGAAGCAGTCTGATGATCATCTAGACCTGCTCTGACTTTTATGCTCTGCATGGAATCTCTGTAAGCTCCACTACTCCTAACCTAGCCCCTGAAACAGCATATTTCCTTTCCCTTAATGAGAAGGAATTTAAGCCTTAGTGAGACAAACAACTTGTCTAGTACTGAGACCAGAAGTAAGACAATTCTCCTTACTGTCAGGTCTCCTGGAGGTTTGGCAGCTTTGTGAACACAAAAATACAAGCCAGTGTTGAACTTGCTCATTTTTGTCTGGTTTTTACTAATTTTTCTCTCATCATTCCTTGTTCATTAAAAAAAAAAAAATCTGTCCATCTGGATTTCCCCGCCCCCTGCTCAACATTTTAGATAAATGATTACATAGTTAAACTTTCATTTGCTTTCTTTACTTATATAAGAAGGCAAGCTACTTTTTCCCCTCTTGGCCCTGTCTTACTTTACTATACCCCACAAGATTTAATGTCATACTTTTCTTATTTATCAAAATATTTTCTAATCTCCAATTTGACTTTATTTTTGACCCATGGAATTTAAAACATATTATGTAACCATTGGGAATTTTTCCAAATATTGATTTTTTTCTGTGATTCAGATTAATCCTCTGTGGTTAGAATACTCTGTATAAATTCAATTGTTTTAGTAATCTACACTCTGTGGTGAAATCATGTGGTCTTTTTGATAAACACTTGTGGCAATGAAGTATCTTAACTACAATGAACACTCTAATGTTGGTGACAGGATTCTCTTTACATCAGTTGTTTAAAATTTGCTAACCATGTTTGAATGTTCCACATTTTTTGTTGGGATTTTTTTCATTCATTGACTCAGTAGAACTGTTTTAAATTCAGTTATAATTAATTGTGGGGAACTCGTAAAGCCTTGGGTATGTTTGTAAAGAGCAGGTAAAGTCTTGAGTAAACATGTATTGTGGATATGAGAATGACTATCTCAAGAATCGATGACTAAAATCCATGAAATTTTATATGAAGCCTTCCTCCATATAAGAGTGAGCGTTGGACAGTGTGTGCAAGTATAAATGTTTACAAATGACTGACAAGTATACTGGCTGGTTATGTGTGTTAACTTGACACAAGCTGGAGTTATCAACAGAGAAAGGAGCTTCCTTTGAGGAAATGCTTCCATGAAATCTAGCTATAAGGCATTTTCTCAATTAGTGATGGGAAGGGGGCAGCCCATTGTGGGTGGTGCCATCCCTGGGCTGGTGGTCCTAGGTTCTATAAGAAGGCAGGCTGAGCAAGCCAGGGGAAGCAAGCCAGTAAGCAGCACCCCCATGGTCTCTGCATCAGTTCTTGGCTCCAAGTTCCTGCCCTGTGTGAGTTCCTGTCCTGACTTCCTTTGATGATGAGCAGCAATGTGGAAGTGTAAGCTGAATAAACCCTTTCCTCCCCAACTTGCTTCTTAATCATGATGTTTTGTGCAGGAATACAAACCCTGACTAAGATAACAAGTCTGTGCAAAACCTAGCAGCTGCAGGTTTTCTCCTATTGTGTGTTAACAGTCTCAGACTACTTGCCTACAGAGACCTCATGGACCAGCTAACCCTCCCCCCAGGGCTGAAAAGAGAAACCATGCTGAGGGTCTGGGTTGTTATGTAGAAGCTAACCTCTATGAGAACAAACACAGTCCACCTAATCCCAGATTTTCTCTATCTATGTCTGTTCTTTCTGATTTCCTCACCTCCTCAGACAGGTTTCTGGACCAAGCCAAGCAGGTTGGGCAATTAATGATTGGTTTACTTCTTGATTAATTTAAAATGTATGCTGTTTGGTGATTTGAATCTGAATAGTCCCCAGAGGCTTGTAGATCTGGATGCTTGGTTTCTAGGAAGTGTTTGAAAGGATTAGGAAATATGGCCTTGTTGGAGAAAGCTTGTCACTGGGGTGGGCTCTGGTTTCCAAAACCTAAACCAGGCCCAGAAGCTTTCTGTCTTTCTGCTGCCTACAGATCTGGATATAGAACTCTCAACTCTTCCTCCAGCACCATGTCTGCCTGCATGCTCTCATGCTTCCTGCCATGATGACAATGGACTGAACCTCTGAAACTGCAAGCCAGCCCCAAGGAAGTGTGTTCCTTTTTAAGAGTTGCTGTGGTCATGGTGTCTCTCCTCAGCAGTACAGGTCTGTACCGGTTAGCCTGTGCTTAGTCTCATTGCAGATATAAAATGCTTACATGGTCTCTTTATATTAATGCACTTATCATTGAGATCCCTATCTTGATTCTTATATTCTCTAAGTTTACCAGGCTTGACATTAATACATGGACAATGGAATAGTTTTGGGGTTAGTGTTTATGTAAAATACACTGTTTCCTTTTATTTTCAACATTTCTGTATATTTATAGTAAAAGTGAGTCTTTTAAGGCCCCATATATTTTTTAGCATGTTTGATAATAAAATAATACAATTTTGAGCTGTGTGTGTGGCTCTTTTTCTTTTTCTTTTTCTTTTTCTTTTTCTTTTTCTTTTTCTTTTTCTTTTTCTTTTTCTTTTTCTTTTTCTTTTTCTTTTCAGTTTGTCGAGACAGGGTTTCTCTGTGCAGTCCTGGCTGTCCTGGAACTTGCTCTGTAGACCAGGCTGGCCTCGAACTCAGAAATCCACCTGCCTCTGCCTCCCAAGTGCTGGGATTACAGGCATAGCCCACGACTGCCTGGCCATGGCTCCTTTTCTTAACATATGATTGTGAGATTTAGATACATTGTTGCATATAGAAATAGATGCACTACTTTCTGGTTCTATTAGTCATTCTTCTCACTGCTACAAGGGAACACTTTACACAAGAAACTTAAAGAGGGAAGGGTACATGGGAAAGCATGGTGGTAGAAACTGGGGGCAGCAGCTCTCATGACATCCTCAGCCAGAAAAACAGAGTGAGGAATGGCTGCTGTTTAGGTTGCTTTCTCCTTTTTATTAAGTAGGATTCTGGGCTGTGGATGGTGCTGCCACATTCAAGGTGAGTCTTCCCTCCTCAGTTAGACTTTTCTGAAAACCCTCTTACAATCAAGTCCAGATCTTCTAGATGGTTCTAAACCCAGTCAGTGTTGAAGATCAACCATCCCACATCCCTTCATTGAAGTGTTTTAGAAACTCTGTGCCCTTTATTGAATAAAGAAAATTAAAAAACCCACTTTTCTCTGGAAAAACATTAGTAACATATCACTACGACATAGCTTCTTAAATTGTGGGTCACAACACACATTAGGGTGCACACCTGAATTTGGGTGCATAAAAATTGGGCAGTAGAAAATTAAATGATAAAATATTATTTCAAAATCAAGCATATGGTGATTCCAAGATGTCTTCTGCAGAACCTGCCTATGCTGTATTGTGTGACTTCCCTGCAGCCTGTGTTATGAACACAGAACATGGGTACAACACCCACACACATCGAATGGGACAGGATCAGATTTGGAAACTTAGTATATTATAGATTGTTCTTACTTTGCACATTGTTTTCTGCTCTTATAGAAACAATGATTTAATTATAGAAAACAAATAGCTTTGACATGTTCCTACTGTACCTTCTTGGCATGTGGGGGTGGTGGGGGTTGAATCTTTAATATTTCTACGATTATATACCATAACCACTTTGAGAAACAAATCTTTTAAAAACAAAACTTTTTATTGGTTCTTTCACATCATTCACCCCAACCCCACTCATTTACCCCTTTCCTCAGACCAGCTCTACCCTGATGCTCAGGTGTGGTGTAGGGCCAGCTCTCCTGAGTGCTGTATCCTCTGAAGTATGCGGCGAGTTCTTCCATCCTCATGACCCCAGGGCCAGCTCTCCTGCTCTCATGGCTGCTCGGCCAGCTCTTTCACTGCCACAGGTGGCAAGGACTGAGAGTGGGGAAGGACATATCTCTCTCACCCATGCAGACACATGGCAGACAAGTTGTGGTGCCAGCTCTCCCAAGCTCATTACCCTGGCTCACCCACTTCACATCAGGGTCAGCTGTACTGTGCTGCCCAGGTCAGGTACAGAGCCTGCTCTCCTGAGTGTGGCAGCAGGTGAGGGGCAGTGACAGCTATCTCACTGTGATGACCTTGGGACCAGCTCTTCTGCTTTCTGTAGGTGGCTAAGGATAAAGTGTGAGTGTGTGTGGGGGCATTTCTCCCTCACCTATGCCACCACTTGGCAGACAACTGACAGGGCCAGCTTTCCCATGAAAATGCCTTTGGGGCTGGCTTACCTATGCCCCTGCCACCAAGGTCAGTTCTACTGTGTGCCCAGGCAATTTGCAGAGCCTGTTCTTTCCAGGCTGCAGCTGGTGAGGGGCAGGGATGATGATGTGCCATTCAGGGGAGATGAAATGCAGCCTACGGTAGGGACCCCAGCCCGTGTTTATCTGGGTGAGAAATGCTATAGGTTGAGATGAAAGCTGTGGTTATCCAAACTCCTGGGCACTCAGATGCCATTGGGAACCTAAAAGATTTAAGAATGGGGGCAGGGCGCTGAGATGAACCAGATGTATGGGGATCCAGCTTAACTCATGGTGAGTGCCAGGAGTGTAGAGAGGCCTTCTGTGGGAGACTTTGGCCTGGCAATGTAAGATGAAGATCTACCCCTATGGATAACTACAGGAGACAGTCCTTGCTTGTCCAAAACTGTTTCATGGTGGAAAAGATTCATATGACTTACTCAGGGTGGATCAGATATTAAATATCTTTTTCAGAAAGGGATGCCTGGGAAGGGGAGCTTATTGGCTAAACCTTGGAGGCCTGTCTAGATACCTCATTAACATGGAGAACTCTAAGCTTTATGCTACCTGAAAAGTTGTCATGGTCCTCTTAGTGGGCTGTCGTGGTCATATGCTCCAGGACAGGAACTTGTTTGGGTGCAAATTTAAATGGCCACCATTCTCCATTATGAGAATTGCTGGGGTTCCTGAATTTACTTGACCTTACCAGTTTTTCTATATGGTAGCACAGTCCACTGCACCACAGGTAGGAGGCTATCTCTCCTCTATCTATGCTACTGCATGAGAGATGAGTGGTAGAGCCAGTTCTCCCATACTCATACCCTCCAGGCCATCTTACCTACCACTTCTGCAATGTGTGGTGCTTGGTGCCCTGAGCAGCTGGCTAAGGACAGGGTTATCTCTCCTCCTTTTATACTCCAGGGCCAGTTCTCCCATGATAACTAGGCAAGGGGTGGACCCATTTCTGCACATCCCATAGGCATAAACTTGTCCCTTGATAGCAGCCCAGACCAGGGCTTTGGTGGTAACAGACCTATGCTGTTGCAAGGCCACGGACTCAGATGTGGTCCCTCAGTGGCACCATAGGCTAGAACACCTTTCCATACTGGTCCCAGATAGCATCACTGGCTAGCACATCAGTCTGTTCTATACTACCCTCGAGTCTTCATGTTTGCCTCTCTTCATTGTACCCACGTCCTTCTGTTTCTCTTTCTCTTCCATGTCTCCACCACCTACTTGCTCCTCTTAGTGGTGCTCAGGGCCTTTGAGAGTCTGGGGTCATCTCAGGAGTGATATCAGGGTGCTATGCCCCACCTGTGCATTAGGGCACTGGGCAGGGGTCATCTCAGGCGTGGTCTGCCTCCTTCCAGGCTCACATGGTGCTGGACTAGTGGTCATTTCAGGCTCACTTTTATCAGGGAATATTAGCTCTTTATTATTTGGATGTTCATAGGTCAGAACATTGAGCATAGACATAGACTCTCTTCTTTGCTACCTAGTGGCACATGTGTGACACCACAGCCATGCCTGCAATGCCTCTAGGGGCAATTTTCTTCTCATATTTAAGTATCAGATTAATATATCTTCATATCATATCCATGGCTGCCCTATTCCAGGAAACAAAAATAGCCTTGATGAACATCAGCTGATGAATGGATAATGAGCATTCAGTATATTTATACAAAAGGAAATCATTCAGCTATTAATAAAAATGAAACTCACAGGCAAATGGAAAGATCCGGAAGAATCCTGTGCATAAGGTAACCCAGACCCAGAAAGATAAATGTTGCTTCTTTTTTCTCATTTGTGGATGTTGGCTTTGTGTCTTCAGGTCTGTGGCCTGTAGCTTTCACAGGAAATGATTAGCAGAATGCACTTGTTTGAAGGGATAAGCGGGAATGACAGAACACAAAAGGTTGAACCGGGGTTTGTCCAGGCTGGCTCCTTGTTAACTTGGCACAAGTGAAGAGTCATTTGGGAAGACAGAACTGCTGTTGAGAAAATGCTGCCACCAGACTGGCCTGAGGGCAAGGTTGTAGGAAATTTTATTGATTAACAATTAATATGGGAGAGCCCAACTCATGAGGGGTGCCAGCTCTGGAGAGGTGGTGCTGAGCTGTATAAGAAGACAACCTGGGTGGGCCATGAGGAGTAAGCTATAGGGACTATCTTAGTCGGGGGTTTCTATTTCTGCACTAACATCATGACCAAGAAGCAAGTTGGGGAGGAAAGGGTTTATTCAGCTTACACTTCCATACTGCTGTTCATCACCAAAGGAAGTCAGGACTGGAACTCAAGCAGGTCAGGAAGCAGGAGCTGATGCAGAGGCCATGGAGGGATGCTACTGGCTTGCTTCCCTTGGTTTGCTCAGCCTGCTCTCTTGTAGAACCCAAGACTTCCAGCCCAGAGATGGTACCACCCACAATGGGCCTTTCCCCCATGATCACCAACAGAGAAAATGCCCCACAGCTGGATCTCATGGAGGCACTTCCCTAACTGAAGCTCCTTTCTCTGTGATAACTCCAACCTGTGTCAAGTTGACACACAAAACCAGCCAATACAGGGACCAAGCCAGTAAGCAGTTTTATCACATCAATAAAAACACTGACTAAGACAGGGTTGAAGAGGTAAGAATAGGCTAGAGGAGAGAATATGGAGAGGGTTAAATAACACTAAAGATATTTTGAAAAGTTATATGGAAATCTATACCATAGAAACACACACACTCTCTCTCTCTCTCTCTCTCTCTCTCTCTCTCTCTCTCACACACACACACACACACACACACACACACACAC
>CACVCL010023333.1:0-19013 GCA_902729485.2 Mus minutoides
TCACAGCATTAAGAAAGTTGAGCACCACTGCTCTATGGGGACTTATCACATATAGTTGATAAGTCAATTTCAAATGGATCAAAGAGCTCAACATAAAACCAGGTACCCTGGACCTGAAAGAAGAGAAATGAGGAAGAGCCTTGAACTCACTGGCACAGGAAAAGACTTTCTAAACAGAACACCATCGGCACAGGTGCTATGAACAATTAATTAATGAGACCTCATGAAACCAAAAGGCTCCTGTACAGCAGAGGACACTGTCATCCAAACAGAGTGAGCTATAGAATAGGAGAAGATTTTTAGCAATATTTATATGATTGTGGGTTGATATCTATAATATAAAAAGAACTTAAAAAAACTGGATGACAAGAAAACCCAATTTTTAAAATGAGCTACAGATGTTAATAGGTTTTTAATTCTCAAAAGAGGAAACAAACACAAATGACCAAGTAGCACTTAAAGAAGTCTTTAACATCCTTAGTCATCGGGGGAATTCAAATAATTTAAACTAGTTTGAGATTTCATTGTATACCAGTCAGGATGGCCAAAATCAATAAATGACAGCTCGTGCTGGCAAGGATGCGAGTGAGGGGACCAGCCCTTCATTGCTGATGGGAGTGCAAACTTGTACAGCCACTATAGAAATCAGTGTGGTGGCTCTGCAGGCAGCTGGGAACCAGTCCACCTCAAGATTCAGCGATCTTGGGCATATACCCAAAGGACATTTTGTCCTAGTACAGTGACACTCGCTCAATAACGTCCATTCATTTATAATAGCCAGAAATCGGAAACAGTCTAGATAATGGAAATCAATTCATTCATAATGGATGAATAGTTAAAGAAAATGTTATGTTACATTAACACAATGGCATGTTACTTAGCTGCTAAAAAATTAAATAATGAAACTCAAGGTAAATGCATGGAGCTAGGGAAAAAAAAAATCATCCTTAGTGAAGTACCCCAGACCCCAAAAGACAAATATGGAATGTATTCACTTACATGTGAATGTTACCTGTGAAGTCTTCAATAATCAGGCTACAATCCATATAACTATGGAATAGTTAGAGATAGAGTAAGAGACTGGAGGGCCTGGATGGATCTCCCTAGGAAAGGGAGATAATATAATTATGGACAAATAAGGTGTGTGTGTATGGGGGGGGCTAGAATGGGAGGATCAAATTATGAGGGGAGAGAAAGGGTGAGAAGAAAAACAGGGAGTGACATCTTAAACAAGGGCTATTTAAACAGTGGTATATAGAAAGCTAATATAGTAAATGCTTTCCAAAAATACACGTATATGAAGGTGATCTAATTGAAATTGCCAAATGATGGGGACTATGAAGCCCCAGCTGGGTAGCTCTCATCATCCAGCAATAAGGTTTTGGCCCAAAGAGCCACATGGGAACCCATGATACCCATGCCAAGGCTATTGGTTCTCCACAAAACTGAGAGTAAGGCCCTGTTACTGACGACAACTGCACAATTTATTGAACATGGAGAAGTTGAGCTGGTGCCTTCCTAATGGTGCTGGGAGGTACCCTCCATGATACCAAAGGAGACAGGTCAACACCAACCCAGCTACACATCCTTCCATCTACAGCGGTGACCTACCTACAAGATGCACTAGTGATACTGGTGGTACAGAGCTTGGGGGAGTGACAAACCAGTATCTGATTGAAGTTAAGGCCATTCCATGAGATGGAACCCACATCCAGCACTGCTTGGGTGGCCAAGAACCTGAGGCTATGTAGGCCAGGTATCTAGGGGAAAAGCAACTATTACTATTCTGATAAAGGACCTTGGCACAAAATGACACCTAATGACATTCACCTATACTCATAGATCAATGCCTTGCTCAGCCATCGTCAGAGAAGCTTCTCCTGAAGCTTGACAATAAGCAGAGAGTGGGAGAGAGACTCTAGAATACTCAGTCCTAAATGAGATGTCCCCATCAAGTCCTTTCCCTTGGGGCTCAGAGATACTCACAGAAGGAAGTGGAATGATTGTTAAGAGTCAATGGATGGAAGACACCAAGGAAACCAGCATTACTAGACAGCAGCACTGACGCATCTAACCTTACAGAGACTGTGGCAGTGTCCATGGGCACACACAGGTCTAAGCCAGATGAGAGGGGAAAGCGGACGCTAGACCCCATCCTTAACTCAGACTCTCTGCCACCGAGAACTGCTCATAAAGGGAAAATTAGTTTCCTCCAATAGTTTCACTGGGCCCTATGCCCAGTAGGTGGCCAACAGAAAAAATGAATTCAGTATCATTGGTGGTGGTGCTGGGGTGTTCTTTGTCTCATAATGCTTTGCCTGGACTGTTTTTGTTTTTTAACCTTTCAGGTCCTTTGCATATAAATTACAGTTTTTGGTTTTGTGATTATAGGGATTGCTGTGTGTGAAAACTGTGTGTGTCTATCATGTGTTTCTTTGGCTACTTGTCTTTGTTCTGTTCTAGTTTGTTTGATTTTGTTTTATCTTATTTTACATTATTAGGTTTTAGATGCCTGTCTATTTTCAAATGATAGGGTGTGGATTTGGATGAGAGGGGAAGTGGGTAGAGTCTGGAAGGAGGTGGGGGAGGGGAAACCATAATCACAATATATGTATGAAAAGAATCTATTCTCAATAAAAGAAAAATGCAGAAAAATACACACATGCACAGAAGTCTGAAACAGTCATTAGAAAAAAAGAGAGGCACCAGGCGTGGTGGTGCACGCCTTTAATCCCAGCACTTGGGAGGCAGAGGCAGGCGGATTTCTGAGTTCAAGGCCAGCCTGGTCTACAAAGTGAGCTCCAAGACAGCCAGGGCTACACAGAGAAACCCTGTCTTGAAAAACATAAAAACAAACAGAGAGAGAGAGAGAGAGAGAGAGAGAGAGAGAGAGAGAGAGAGAGAGAGAAAATAGCATAGAATTCTTTTATGTAGCTCTAGAGTCTATACCTGCTGACATGTGATGTGATTATATTTTAGTCTTGTTATTTGTTTCTCTGAAATAGTAAAGGTAATGCCTTTTGTTTCTTATATCTCAGCACACGTCTATTACATAATTTCCAGCTCTCTTTTTTTGCTGTTGTTGTTTATACATTTGCCATTTTCAGATCTAACAGGCCTGTTCTTTCTTTTCAACTGTAACTATTCCCTGGTTTGTTACTATTATTTTTTGGCTATCACAAGAATCGCCATCATTTGTGTTAAAGCATAGTCAGTTTCTGATGGTTTGTTTTTAGAGCTCATTTATGCTGAGACCTGTTTATTCACCAGTGTATTCTGGGGACTGAGAAACTGAGAACAGGGACGCGTCCGAGGCTGGACACGATCTGGAAGCTGTCTACAGATGCACAGGCACGCAGAGGCAGCCTCACGATCGAACACAGTCTTTTCCAGTTAGAGGGACTTACCTTTAAGCCCATGGCTCCTTAGAGGAACCAGACAGTGGCTCTTCTTTAGGATAAGGAAATTTGACATTTTTAATCTGCTCACAAACCATCTTCTTTAAGTCCCTTCTGAAGAGGTCCTTCAGCGGAAAGTAGAACAGAGCCCCTTGCTCCGGCAGCGTCTCCTCCAGCTGCCCTCGTAGAGAGCTGCCTGCTCCGTCTGTGTTTCAGTAAAGCTGCCTCTGAGGAGTTCCCTCAGCTGCGTGTGCTGCACAGCCACTTGCTCCTTTACTCTCTCAGTTGGTCCTGGTGCCAATCACCTTGCTCCTCCACAGCGCCCTTTTCTCTTCCATGGCATTTCTTGCTCTTCCATGCCCTCCCTTGGTCTTCCATGTCCTCACTTGGTCCAGAACCATTCCGGGTGTCATCCCCTAAGCTAATCACTGACAAAGATGATGGCATTTCATTGGCTGGCCTAGAATGATATAGTTCATGCTTGGGCTCATCCTCAGGAGGCCCTCACATCCCTAAACTGCCTCTTCCCTAGATGACTTAGGTAGAGTTGGGGTTTTGTAAGCCTGGAAGCATGGGTGAGATCGTATTGTCGGTGGCTATCACGAGAAAAATCTTGAGCATGTCCACGGATTCTCCTTTTAGGTTCTGCCAACATCAATGACCGGAGCATGTTGGGGAAGCGAGACAGCGAAATGGCTGTCATAGTGCAGGACACAGAGATGGTCCCATCGGTGATGGATGGGAAAGAATATCAAGCTGGCCGCTTTGCCCGAAACCTTCGCCTGGAGTGCTTCAGGTCAGCCCTGCAGAGCTATGGTGGTATTATTAGTTCCACAGAGCTGGGGCTCAGGGTTACCTTCACCCTTGGCTTCTCCACTATGCTAGATTCTTTTTCCTCTAGAACATTTTTATACACACACACACACACACACACACACACACACACACACACACACACACGTGTGTGTGTGTGTGTGTGTGTGTGTGTGTGTATAAAAATGGCTTTAAACATACATACATGTATTTTAATAGCCTAGCATCTTTTTTGTACAATAGCAAAAATTCCTCTTTTAAATGTAATTGATTTAAGATCAGACCAGTTCAAACTATATAGGTAGGATTTGTATAAGTTTTTAAAAGTAATTTCACTTTTAAAAAATCAGAATATACAAGGTAATCTAGCATGTGAAAACACTCCCCCCAGAAAGTCTGAAGGTCTTAGTTCAATCCCCTCAGCTCACAAGGTGGAAAGAGAGAATCTTCAGGTTGTCACACATGGAAGGAGAGAAGTGACTCCCACAAGGTTTCCTGACCTCCATGTGCACTGTGATGTTGAGTATCTGCAGATAAATTACAAGGATATATTAGGTATTACCCCAAGAATTCCGGTGGTTGCTGGTCTCAAACTTAAGTGTGAACATTACACTTCCTAGGTTTAAAAGGACTTCTCTGGCCTTCCACAAGATAGACAGAATACTGACTGCTATAAAGCAAGGACTGTGTGACCCTAAGGGATTAAGGGCTGTTGCTGGCCCTGGTGAGGTTCTAACTCCCCTAACTCCTCCAGTTTGTTACCAAGTGCTATTCTCTGACCCTGTCCAGTCATGGTACTCCACTGCTCACTGCTGTCTGGCTCCTCCCCTCAGAACTAAACAAGGAACAGGTAAAACCCTCCCACATACATTAACCCCACATGGTCTACCAACACCTTGACCTCTCTCCCATCTGCAGACCTGGGCAGATATGTTCTGATTCTAGACCTAAGCTATATGTATTATCTATCTTAAGGCCCTATAGGAGGGTCTGGTGTGGTCTTGATCATACAGATAGAGGTCATTTGGGCTATTAGCCACCTCTGGTCCTAGTTGTGGGATGTTGGTCTCTCAAGCTCTGGCCTTACAGATAACACAAAGGTTACCTAGACTATTAGCCACTTCACATCTTGCCTGTGGGAGTTTGGTATGCCTAGCCCTACAGATACAGTAAATCACCAGGTTATTAACCATCTCCATCCCCAGCCTTCTGGGTGAAAATGCAGGTCATACATCTATTGAAAAAATGGCCCTGTCTAACATTTCTGGTTTCTTTAGTGTGTATGTGTGGCAAGGACCTCTGTGTTCCCAATAGTGGCCTCTATGGTGAAACATACCAAATGCTTCTGACATAGTTGAAGGTTGTGCTTTCTGCTGCTTGCAGGAGGGATATCCTGTAAAAACACTGATTTGACCCTTCATGCATTAATGGTGCACATGGAAACTGGCTCACGCAGAGAGAGGACATGTACTAGGTACTGCTCTCCTTGACTACGTGACAGCCACCTTTCTTCAGCACTAGCAGACTGAGCTCACCAGACCTGGCTACATTCATATTCAGACACATTCATCCTTTGCTCACAGCTCAAAGAACTGAGCCATACCTCAAAATATGCCAGTACCTCTCAACAGCTTTTATCACTATATTAGTTTATTACTAATTGTTTAGTGCAGTGGGAATTCTTTCAAACCACTGATATTTCAGAAAAAGTGTTGTTAATTTGTTTTGTTTAGCAGGGGAGAATTTAAAATTAGTACCCTGCTATTCAACCCACTGGCTTACAGCATACACAAGAAAATATTTCACTTTGTAAACTGAAAATATGTCATCCTTTCAGTTGTGGGTAAATTTCAGTATTCTTTTTAAAGTAGTGAACTTCTTATACATCTTCAGGTGTATACTAAATATAGAGGAACACGATTCTTCTTTTCAGCTCATTTTCTCTTGTAGAAATTTGGCATATATAAAAAACACCATTTTTTTTTTTTAGGTGCTTCTCAGCCATTCGGTATTTCTCAGTTGAGAATTCTTTGTTTAGCTCTGTCCCCCATTTTTTAATAGGATTGTTTGGTTTTCTGGAGTCTAACTTCTTGACTTCTTTTTATATATTGGATACTAGCCCGCTGCAATCTCCCTGTTACCTC
Organism: Mus minutoides; assembly: GCA_902729485.2. Classification (NCBI taxonomy): domain Eukaryota; kingdom Metazoa; phylum Chordata; class Mammalia; order Rodentia; family Muridae; genus Mus; species Mus minutoides. The sequence goes on from CACVCL010023333.1 coordinate 6,356, forward strand.
CTTTCCAGCACTGGGGTAACAGCACACACCACTGTGGGTTTGGGGGATTGAATTCACATCCTCATGCTTCAATGCAAGCCTGTAACTAGCTGAGCCATCTCCCTGTGCCCAGCTCATATTCTTTACTGAAATTTTAAGATTTCATAACAGGAGGATTAACCTTTGGTAAAAGTTCATTTTCCTGTTAACTCCTTGGTGTGTTGTTATTTTTCCTGACAATTTTCACACTGGCTTAAAAAGCAGCTGTTCTTTTTTTTTTTTTTAAAGCTTTTTATTGATTCTCTATGAATTTCACATCATGCACCCCAATTCTACTCAGTCCCCCATCCCTTCATATCAACCCTCCACCCTTGCAACCCCCTCCCACCACAGAAACTAAAACAAACAAACAACAACATTAAAACCGCCTTGCCATGGAAGCTGTGGTCTACCCCTCTGTCCACACATCTTTACTTGGAAATGTTCACTGCAATGAGTTATTGGCCTGGCTTGAGGGCTCTGGCTCCAGCTACATCATCAATACTGGGACCTCACTGGGATGTCTCTCGGATATTCTGTTGTTGCCCTGTGTCATCAAGATCCTGTAGCTTTGGATCAAGGCAGTTGTTCTTGAACAATTATTTTAACTTTACCCCAATGGCAAAAACAGATAATATATTAATGTATTTAAAAGCACCACAAAAAATCATGTCAATTTTCTTCCCTTTATTAGAAGTGTTCCAAGAGATAATATTGTAGCCTAGAGCACAGTCATTTTCTCTCTTTAACATGCAACTTTAATCCATTTCCAATCTGGGCTATTTTTGAATAGAAACTAAAAGACACATTTCAATGTGAAATCAATTCTGGAGACAGAATCAACCATCAGGGTTCTGCATTGACTGTCACAACTGTGAGCCAAACAGTCCATTAAGTCCTAGAAAAGGATTCCAACTTTACAGATACAACCATCACTTACCAGAAGCCATTGGCTACACAGGTGAGCTCAGAACGAGCTAAGATGCTAAGTGTGTGGAGTAGAAAGAACAGAAATCACATTTTTTTTGCAGTGTTTCTGCCTCCTACATTTTGTGGCTAAATATTAGATATACAGAGGCATGAAATTAAAGTCATTTTCTTTTAAATCTTGTCCTCAAAAGGTCACCCAAACTTCTTCAGATATTTATGTTATTCATTTTCATGCAGTTCTATACTGACAAGAGAAATATTCTAGAACAAAGTAGGGCTGATAGAGACTTTTTTTTTCAACATTTATTAGATAATTTCTTCATTTACATTTCAAGTGTTATCCAGAAAGTTCCCTATACCCTCCCCCCTCCTGGCCCTGCTCCCCTACCCACCCGCTCCCACATCTTGGCCCTGGCGTTCCCCTGTACTGGGGCACATAAAGTTTGCATGACCAAGGGGCCTCTCTTCCCAATGATGGCCAACTAGGCCATCCTCTTCTATATATGCAACTAGAGACATGAGCTCAGGGGGAACTAGTTAGTTTGATAGAGACTTTTTAACTAGTTTTCCTACAAACAAGCCTTTAACTGATAAATTGGTGGATATATTACTTCACCTCTTATTTTAAGAATAAACTCATGGAAATACCCTACGCTTAGTCTCCAGTTTCTTCTATGTGTCCTAAACAAATGGTACTATTAATTCTCAGTAATTAATTCTAATTAATTCATTGTCATAGCTCTCTGCCCTTCAGATTTGGTGTAGTAAAGTTTTGCTTGAATTTTCAGCAGCCTGCTAGGGTATGCAAACATCCTTGTTTGGGTCCTCTTTTTAAAGTTTTTCTCATGTAAGCTACAGGAAACATTATTTGAAGTAGAAATAGAATTTGAGTAGAGTTATGGCTCTCAAGAATCGCTGTGGATTTATGGTGCCGGTTCCACCTGTTTTAAAGAGATTTTGTGTCGCAAAACAAGTGCAGCCCGAGATAGAAACAAGCTGCCTTTAATTCCCCTGAAATAGACTGGACTTTTGCAAGTTGTGGGTGAAGGCACATAGAGAGTGTGTGGTGTAGCACAGCCTCTCTCAGAATAATTCCAAATATTTTTTAACTCAGGAATTTGCATTCTGGAATTCCTCCTAATGATAGTAAAAAAAAATCACTAACTGTTACATATTATGTCTAAATTACGTTCGTTGTGATACTGCTCATCCTCATAAGAAACTGGACACCACACAAATGGCCATCATAAAGTGATTGGTTACAGAGACTGTACACGCTGGGAATTTCAGCATCCATTAAAAATGATGTAAGTCTACCTTTGCTTGAATACAGAGAGGACAACTGAATGATGCCAACATTATTTAACCAAGTAGTCATTGTTTTGGTTAATTTTCTCTCAAATAATCTGCCTTCTTTAGTAACCAGTGGACCTTTTGAAATTAAAATTATTGCGGGTGCCACAATAAAAACAGAGTACAGACGGTCAGAGGGAAATGGTGGGACAGTCCTAGGCTCTGCAGCCTCACCTGCAGTAGTGGGACAGTCCTAGGCTGCCCAGCCTCACCTGCAGGATCAGAGATGGGAGCTATGAAAAGTTTGATCTTGTTCTGAATCATAAAGCATTGCAGCGGCCTTGTCCAGCTTCCATGTAATGATGCTTGCTTTATCTTATTGTATTTTATTTTGTCATGTTTGGCTGTTCTCTCCTAGAACCCTGTTCTTGTCTAATGAGAGTCAGAAAAGGACTGGCTCCAGAGGGGAGGGGAGGAGGGAGGGATGGGGAAAAGTAGAAGGAGGGAACCAGAGGGGAGGGGAGGAGGGAGGGATGGGGAAAAGTAGAAGAAGGGAAACTATAGTCAGAATATATTGTATGAGAAAACGATCTATTTTCAATAAAATTAATACTACTAACTTTTTAAAGTCACATCTGGAGATGGTAACCAAGGGATAGAAGGGAAAAGCTCCGTGGCCACAGCCATCTCTCCCTCCCAACACATGTTCTGTCTGTGACAACGATAACTCATTCTTTTACCAGGACTGACCATCTCTTCATTTTCAGTCTTTCCAACATTAAAGGATTACCATGGTTTTCTTACTCATTTCTACATCCAAGATTTGAGCATGGGGCTTGTCCCAAGAGATGGGAAGGAAGGTGAAAGGAAAGAGTAAGATCAGAAGGAGGTTGGGAGCTTGGAGAGAGAAGATTAGGCAGAGAGGGAAAAGAAAGGTCACTCCAGAAGTCACCCGGAGTCCCGAGGGCCTGGTGGAGTACCAGCCGTTATCTCTTACCTGCTGTATGAACTGGAACAGATTTTTATAATCTCTCCCTCTTACATTCCTTTATCTGTGAAATGGGCATGATTACAATTGCCTTTCCATAGAGTTCTGTACCTTTAGTGAACTAGTTCTCGGGCCAATGTTTGGGTGTAACCTTCATGGTCAAGGGTCTGGCCATCTTAGGACACACTATAAGGATGCTTTTAGAAAAACACTGAAGTTTTAATGGGGTTAATGGCTTCCTTTTCTTCCTTTGCAAAAGATCTCTGTCCTTGTTATTGAGCTGCTGCCTTGCTGTTACTGCTGGAAAATTCTGACTTCAGTCACTCAGTTTGAGGGTTCTTGTGTTTTAGGCTTGTCCTGGGTTATCTTTCTGACCCAAGTGAGGACCTTCAGGATCCTGTGAGTGACAAATTCTTCAAGGAGATTTGGGTTTCAACAGCAGCTCGAAACGCTACCATATATGATAAGGTGAGGCATACTTACCCCCTCCCCCTGCCCTTCTTTATCTTCAGATGGTTTTATTGATACAGATAGACTATTATTAGTATAAAAGAATCAATATATCTCTGTGTTGTAAAAACCATCTCTCTGTAGACATTGAAAACCAAAAAACAAAGGGCTAGGGGCATAGCTCAGTGGCCGGGCATGTGCCTAGCATGCACAAAGCCCTGGATTCAGTCCCCAGCACCGACCCCCCACCCCAATAAAAGACCAAAAGTTTTATAAGGCTTATCATTTAGAAGAGACATTAGTGACATCCTGTCCTCCATAGGATGCAGAGCTCTCATCAAACACATCAGGGGCATATGACCAACCAGTCTGAGAAGGCATTTAGTGACAAAGGGAAGGTAGACAGGATCCAAAGAAAGCACACGTGTGCCCAACCCATCTCAGCTGGTGACCAGTGGTATACTAGTGTGCTGTGGCTGTCTGAGCCTGCCCTTCATCCTGTGGTTATTAAAGAGTTAAGTATTTGATGGTGGACTAGGTTACCTCAGGAATAAGCTAGGTTTGTTGGCCATCTGTGGGAAGAGCGTGTCCTCCTTTGTGCCTCCCAGAGCCCTCTTTCTGTCCAGATGTGTGGTCTCCTTGGTAAGACAGGACAGTTATTCACATTTCTTTATATTCATCCTGTAGACTCCAGGTTATGGTCAAGCAGGTCATGTGCCAACAGCGAATTACAAATATACACCCTGTTCAGCCCCTGAAATTGGGAAGGAACTGAAAACATTTTGGTCATAATGGAATCAAGGTGGACATGACACTGTGGAATTTTGTGCCTTAGCCACAGGGATGATGTTGATTCTATAGGTACCTTAGCCACAGGGATGATGTTGATTCTATAGGTACCTGTCCTTGTTTTGATGCAACACCTACTGAGATTCCCAAGGATTAAGTGCTCTGATGTCTGAACCATATGTCGGTTAGCGGTTAGGGTTATACATAACAATCACTAAACGTGTTACCATATGTGTCTTTCAAAGTGAAAAGTTAGAGAGAAGAGAACTTGCAGTTTTCCTCTTTGACAAGAATCTCCAGTGAAATTTGAGTAGGGCTATTGTTTTAAAATCTCCTTCTAACAAGTGTTCCTTACTGCTGTGTTGACTTTATTCTGTGGATAATAGCACTGAGATAAGAATGTGGGAGTGGCCTTTTAAAACGGAAACAGATGAACAGTGTCTTAGCAAAGAAAACCTGCAACAAGGTTGGTTGGGTCGGTTGAAACCAGAACTTACTACGGAGCTCAAGCTAGTCTTACACTTGTAATTCTCCTGCCTAAGATCCCATGTGCAGGATTACGGGCCCATGTCACTTCACCCAGCTGTAAACAGTAACCCATTCAGCTTGTGCTTTGACATAAAATGAATGTTTCACAAAACATTTTGCCTGTTGGAATGATTATCTTCCATAAAGAACCTGGGCTTGCTCTTAAGCAAGCGGCTCACCTTCCAATTTGTATCTTAACAGGTCTTCCGGTGCCTTCCCAATGATGAAGTACACAATTTAATCCAGTTACGGGACTTTATAAACAAGCCCATATTAGCAAAAGAGGATCGCCTTCGCGCCGAGGAAGAACTGAGGAAGATCCGTGGGTTCTTGGTGCAGTTCCCCTTCTATTTCTTATCAGAAGAAAACCTGCTGCCTTCCGTTGGAACCAAAGAAGCCATTGTGCCTATGGAGGTTTGGACTTAAACCGTTTGCAACTGAGGGTCTTCCAACCTGAAGACCATAGTTCATATATGTTCACTTCTAAGGACTTCACAGCCAGAGTTGGGCCTGATGCCTCCTGTCACCAACCCACTGGACTCCTTCAGAGTGGCTGGGTATGACAGTAGTCACCCTGATGTAAGGACGCTTGACATAAGCAGATCTTCATCATTCCCCCACTTGTCCTTAAGAAAAGCAGCTATGTTCTTGTTGATAGCATATGCTCAAATAATACCAAACACAGACACAAATTACATCATGTATTTCAAAACCCATTTCCTTTGCTAACAAGAATCTGACTGTGACTGTGATCCATACAAGTTGCCAAAAGTTGCCTGAATGCTCTTGTTCTCATGTTCATTTATGCAGCTGGGGCCTACCTTGTCATCCATACAACACTGTTTAAGAGATTGCTTATTAATGAGAGATGTTGGAGAGCTGCTTTGATGGTTCCTCAAGGATCTAGATGGTGCCTGTACCCAACCTGGTCCTGATGTGAGCATATCTACCAAGCCAAGACATTGTTCTCTGTTCTTTTTCAGTCACTGTAGGGGCAGAACAGGCTTTGCCTACCTAACTACCTACACTAGGCACTTCTGAGGACATCAATCCTGTATCTTAATAACAGGAAGGCATTAAATCCTAATACTGAAGAAGATTTCCCTCTGTTCCCAAAGATACTGCCCAGCTGTGTCCTTGTCATCTGATAACATCTGTCAACATGTGCAGCATATGTCAATGCATTGTAACCAGATACGCACAGATGGGACCTCCAAGATGTCAGTGGGAATCCAGTTCAGATAAAGGACAGGATTTCTGACTGTCTGGCTGAAGAATCCCTGTCCTCCTCAGCCACAGCATTGATAGAAAAAAAAAAAGTTGATTTTCTCCATTATAAGGCCAGTGGATGTAATTTGTCTTTCAAATGAGTCAAAGGCTTTATAATGCCCTTCACCTAAGAAGCATGAGTCTAACCTTATTTACCTTCGGTTTTCCACTATACCTTCTTTAGGGGAAAAAGCAATTGATTATACAAGATCTCTACTTTGCTTGAACTGTTAATCATATTGTATCATTCCAACATAGCTTCCAAAGAAGCTGAAATAATAATTCACATTGTTCCAATCTGAAATGTGGATATCCACTTTCCCTCACAGCTGGTATTGTGCCCTTTGTAGACCAAATTTCAGAGTTCCTCTTGCATCCTGGGAGTGTCTATGGGTTCCTGGAAGCCTGGGACTTGTGCATGTGAGGTACCTATGTGATTGTAAGCAAAAGGGATTGCTGGAGTAAAATCTCCTTTGAGGTGCTCTTCAAAGCAACTCCCAACCCATGTTTTCATGAATAAATATGCTGGTTTAAAAGATGACACAGGACCACAAAGCCAGTGATATAGGTTAGTAACAGAGTGACAGTTATATCCAAGGGAAGATGTGCCATCCCTAAGGAACATTGTACAAATGGGGTAGGATTTGTAATCAACAATGGAAATTAACATGTTTTTATGAATAAATAACTTATTTCTCATATGGCCAAGGATGGTGAAATCATTTCATTTTGTAGTTTTAGTGAATAAGACATATTTATGCAGATAAAGATCTGATTATATTTAAAATATTCAATGTATGTGGAGTACCTGAAGGCTCACTGTGTTTTATTTAATTAAAAAAAAAGCCTAAAGCAGTGAAAAAAAAAAGGGTTCTTGATTTTGTGCAAAATGTTCTCATTAGACCATAAAGGACTGGCAGAGACCTATAACAAATCATTTACTGTAACCTTCCCCATGGTTCAACAGAGGAAACAGACTTACATTGGAGGATGTAATGATGTAGGCCTGCCCATCAGACGTGCGTGCAACAGACTGCTGCACCCAGTGCTAGTTTCCCCTCGCTTCATTATTACCCCAGATGAAGGGTGTGGAGGTTTCAGACAGGGCGTCTTCTGCTCTTTCGAATCCTGTGATCTGTGTTTCTTTGTCTCTCCTACTAGAATGGTACCTGAACATGGCAGAGACTTCATAGGTTGTTTAGTTTGTCCTCAGACTCTGAAACAGTCAGTGCCTAGTGCAAAGGACATGCGGGTACGTGTTTGTGGAGTGAAAATATTATATAGAAGAGGGAGCTGATGAGCGGCCACACTAAGTTTTAGGACACGAATCCCACTGCTGGTTTCTGCACCAAGTTTTCCCTCTGCATCTTCTCAAAGGTACAGTGCTAAGATGTTTACTTGGAGGGGTCTTATGGAAAATTCAGCAATAAATATCTATGGTAACTGTTTACGGAATTTAACAGTCTACCAAGCTGCACAGGACACGGGCATGAGCTGTATCATGTGCTGGTTGCCTGCCATATGTTGACACCACCACTGCCTTCTAGAAATTACATCACCATATCTGATAAAGACTTTAAAAATGAGAACTTTATACCCTGAAAAGCTACTTCAAATCTGTATAGCATTTCAGATTGACCACAGACTTCTGAAATGGCCATTAATATTTACCTGATGTTCTGCCAAGCTCAGTAATAATCTTTGTTTTCATAAAGCAAAAAAAGCCTATTGTTACAAGATGTGAAGAGTAGAAAAAAGCCATGGCCTGAGGGGGATGCTGTGGACATGGCCAGCTCAGTGCTTGTTGTGGCAAGAGGCATGCAACAATCCCCTCCAAATCCCAGATCCCTGAAGTGAGATGCTCTTAACCTTGAGCTACAGTAGCACAGAGTAGCTTAGGGAACTGATTGTGTGAATTTATTGCAAAGTAAAAATACCTGTTTTTAAGGTGCTTTTCAAAAATGAGTTTGTCTGTAGGTGTCAAATTATGGACAGTTAATTTATATAAGAACTTGGACAAATTAATATATCATAAATTAACACAACAAGCTGGGATGTCATTGTCCAGGCTGAGTTGGAAAATTGATTTTCTCATCAATATGTGTGTGTGTGTATGTGGGTGGGTGGGTGGGTGGGTGGTAAAGTACCTGCTGTATACAGATGAGGCCTTGCTTACAGACTCCTGGAACCTGTGTAAAAAGGTGGGCAAGGTGGTCGTAACATTAATGGAGAGGAGACAAGGGAGGTCCAGCATTGTTGGCCAGCCAGTCTAATCATTCCATAAGGTCTAGATTCAGTGGGAGACCCTTTTTCAAACAAGATGTAGACTGTAGAGAGAATATCTTGTATATTATATGGATGCATCAACTATCAATTAAGAAGTCTATGGCCTATGGCTTAGGCAGGAAATAGAGGTGGAACATCTGGGAGGCAGAAAGGATTCTGGAATAGAGTTAGGTGCAGAGAGATTTGCTGGGAAGATATAAGGAGACAGAGGCATGGTACCTGAGCACAGAAACCAGCCACATGGCAGAATGTAGGTTAAAATAAATGAGTTATCTTTAGCTATGGTCTAGTTAAAGAAGAGCCTAGCTATAGGTTCAAGGTATTTTAAGTATATTTTGAGTCTGAGTCTTATTTCTGAAAGGATGTAGTTGGGAGGAAGAATCTGGACCTAATTTCTACAAAATGGCGCTCAATTTATGGCAATTAGAACCCAAGATTACACCCTAATAAGGCCTAAGAAAAAAAAAGTGGGAAAAGTTAGAATAGCTGGACAAGGGGCCTGGTACTATTTAAACAAACACGCAAACAAACAATCAGATCAAAGCCAAAACTTCCCAGAACAGCACCAGATGAATGGCTGGGAAAAATTCCCAGCTGAGGAACCTATAGAGAGATAGAATGGCAGGTGGCTTTTAGAAAAATTCTCTAGTAAGTTTTTAAAAAATATAGAAGTTGGGGCTTCTTCCAAGGGTAGGACACAGCTGCGGCCTAGGGCAAGAAACCAGTTCTGAGTTACACACAGAGAGTGGATGGCAGGCAGGATCCATGGAGACTTTCTGGAGTCCACAGCTGTGGGATAAGCCACTTCCGGTTCTCCCAAACTTGGCATGGCAGGTCGGCCCAATCCTGTCCTACAGGAATTAATGCTCTACCTCATGGCATTCAGAAATGTAGCCCTAGGTTGGCTGCTGTGGTCAGAGGCAGGATGGAGGTCTAAATGCCTTTCCCTGTTAAAAAAAAGGGGGGGAACAGGGGCATGGCTGGGAACAACATAGCATCTGAACTAAGAAATAACAGACAGAGACAGAGACAGACAGATCTCTGTGAATTCTAGACCAGCCTGGTCTTAAAAGTCAAGGTGGCAGCCTCTGCTAATAAGATAAAGCCACTTGCAAATAATAGTTTAACATACAAAATGACGTACTTTTTTCCTTAAATGTACTATATAGGTTTTTTTTAATGAATAATAATTAGGAGCATTCTTAGTAATTAAAAAAATAAATACACATCAGTCTTAAATTTATATAAAGACAAAGGTGAATATAGGTATGTTTATCTACCTATTAATAAGTATTAATCTTCAAAGAAGGGAAAAAATGGGAATTGATATGAATGTTTTCAAGGGTACATAGATAATAAACAAATAAATCCAGGCCTTTGATCTCTGTACTTTGGAGACAAAGGCAGGGACAGATAGGTTTCTGGTGAGTTTGAGGCCAGGCTAATCTACAGAGCACATCCAATTCAGCATGGGCTACACAGAGGAACCCTGTGCCAATAACAACAACAACAACAATAATAATAGTTTTAAATTATCAAAATGAAGATGGCCATAAATTCTATGGTTGTGATGGTATTACAAGTCCTCCATGAGAGAGGTCAAACTAAAGCAGATCTAAATAAGACAGGAGCTACTAAATTGAATCAGTCTATACTTTTAATAACTTCAAACTGCTGAATCAAGGGCATGTCATGTTGGAAGAGAAGCTCTATATTTGTGATAAGAAATTTGTAGAAAGAAGAGAGAAGGTCTAGGTTTGTGTTAACAGGAAAGAAGAAAAGGCTTTGGACTCCTCCCAAAGTTATCAAAGTACTAAAGATCAGATTTGATAGAGGGAGACACCCTGAAGATCTCAGCTGCAGACAGAAGAAAATCAAAATGACCAAATGTACTGGTAATGCATATTGCTAAACCCTCTATTGAAACAACTCTGAAACTGACTGGTGCGTGTGTGTGTGTGTGTGTGTGTGTGTGTGTGTGTGTGTGTCCAGCCAGAACTTCAGCTTACTTGGCCAATAAATCTTGTTGGCTACAAATTTCTCATACATATTATTACATACCATCCTCACATATGATATGATGGAAATTTATGTTGCAATTTGATTATGATCAGACCAACTTCTGAAGAAAGTTATCTTTTACCTGCTCAAACAAAGAGCAGGAAATCATCTTGTAATGATGTAATGATAAGATTCATTTTGTAACAACACAATATAGGTATGTTTCAACACTTGTATTGAAATACAATAAATGACTTGCATAGGCATAATAGGTATTATGCCTATGCAAGTCATTTAATAGTATGAGGTTTAATCCCAGTCCTTTCAGTAGCTACTATTTACAAACTGTTTAAAAATTAAGTAATACAAGTTAATAATCATATAGTCAAACTCATGGTCATATTAGATCCTACTCTCGTTAATTACAATAAAATGTTTTCAAGGTTATTAAGATAGTAAATACCTAAGAATAAACAATGTTTGACAATGTATATATACTACAGATAGCTGACCTTCAAAAACCTCAGAGAGCCACAGAATATGTCATTTAAAATTATTTCGTTATTAAATGTTCTTTTGACTATTAGACAAGTTTTCTCCTGAAAGTACCCCCATTCACATCAATAACCTCCATTTGGAGTTGCTTCAATCGTGATAAGCTAGCCATTGGGCAAAGAAAACACCCTAATTTCATCTGCAGAAAGGACAAATAGATACAGGAAAGTCAACTACCATGCTCTGCCAATACAAGGTAAGCAAGTCCTTCATTTTTCTTGCTTCACATAAAGTCTGTCTGATATTCTGGGCCTAAAGGCTGAAGATAGCAGCTCCAACATTATAAAGGCAATACTGAGGACTGTCCGGGCAATCAGCTACCTTTCTCATTTCTTATATTTTAGAAGCTGCATCCCTCTACTTCCTGCATATTCAGTTAATATTTACTCCTTCTTAGATCTCTGATGGGATTGAAAATTAAATAGTTATAGTCTCACAATTAAGCTTAGTTTTTAGGATTTAAGAAGATGTTCTAGGTCTAAGAAGATGCTTTTAGGATGGTAACACAAATTAAGATAGAGATGGAGTTAAGTACAAAACTCTAAACATACCAAAATAGGATAGAAAATAAAATACTTTCTAAAGTTGCCAAATACTATGGACTGGACATTTTATTATAATTATGTTCAATTTATATTTTAAAGAAAAAGAACCTTTTATTGAACTAAAAGGGGAAATTGTAGAGAGAATATTTTGAGTATTGTGTGGATGAATCATCAATAAATTGAAAGGCCTATGGCCTATGGCTTAGGCAGGAAATAGATATGGACATGCAGGAGGCAGAAAGGATTCTGGGATAGAGCCAGATGCAGAGAAATTTGCCAGGAAGAAATAATGAGACTGAGGCATGGTGTCTAAAATATTTCAAGACTCAGATTTAAAATATATTTATAAATGCCTTGGCCATATAGCTAGGCTCTTCTCTGACTAGATCATAACTAAAGATAACCCATATTATTTCTGAGAGCATGGGGTTGACAGGAAGAACTAGGACCTAATTTCTACAAGAGAACAAAAAGAAAGAAAGATACTTCAGTGTTAACTTCTGCATTTCCAGATGTACATCTGTGTATTTATACATACATACATATACTCGTTACACACATACAAACATATTCATGTGCACATACACAAAATCTGCATTGCTTCTAAGTTATTTTTAGGTCAGTATGCAGAGCTATAGATTTTATCATAACATTTTTATACATAGGTCTCATTATTCTTAGTTCTTATTTGTTTCCCTTGCCCACTGCCCTTTTCCTCTCCCTTCCCAGCATTTTATTACCCTCCATTTCTTCCCTTAAAAATTTGAAGTTCTCCATACAGCCATGCCTCATCTCTAACCATAGCTTCTCTTTTAAAAAAAATTTTTTTTTGTTTTATTTATATGTATGTGTCTCTTAACATATGCCATGTCACACCTGTGGAGGCCAGAAGAGGGCATTGGGTCCTCAAGAGTGGAAGTTACAGGTGATTGTGAGTTGCTTCTTTCCCACATAAAAACACTTTAGATGACAAAGTTTTGGGGAAAACAGAAATCAGGCTGGAGTT
>CACVCL010023334.1:0-18990 GCA_902729485.2 Mus minutoides
TGGGGGGAAAATGTATGTGACAAAAATCCAAATTTTGTTCAAATTTTAAATCCTAAAGGGCTAGGGCTAAAACACAATAGCAACAGCATGATACTGTCATAAAATTAGACACATTAATCAGTGGAATCAAATTGAAGACTCAGTCATAGGTTCACACACCCTGGGATACATATTTAACAATGAAGTAAGGAATACAGTCTGAGAAAAAAGACAGCATCTGTACCTAAATGTGCTGGAGAAACTGGATAACTAATATAATAGGTGACCCTGTACTAAACTCAACTCCAAAAGAACCAAAGACTTCAACCTAATGTCAAATACCCTGAATCTAACAAAAGAGAAGGGGTTTAGCCAAACTCATTGGCAAAGGAGAAGACTTAGTTATGGGACACATTGAAGGCAGTCCTAAGAAGAAAACTCATTGCCCTGAGTGCCTCCAAAAAGAAACTAGAGAGAGCATACACTAGTAACTTGACAGCACACCTAGAAGCTCTAGAACGAAAGGAAGCAAATAAGGCAATTTTAATACATTCATAAGTCTAGTGTATGCCACCTTTTTGTAGAAAGGCATGCATGTGCATATTGACTTTGAAAAAGTAACATGCCTAAAACTTACAGAAATGGATGACAATAAGCAGAACATATTAAGTCTTTATCCTAACCTCAAGGAATGATACTTTTTATAGCCAAGGTTTTCTGAAAGGAGAGTATAAATGAAATGCTTGAATTGAGGAAAAATAAAATAAAAATGAAATAAGAAAAAAACAGAGAAAAGAAGAAAGGAAAGAAGCAAGTTATGATAGAAAGGGAAAAGTTCTAATAGTTTCTGGTTAACTTTCTTTTATGAACCAAACCATTATAACTCAGATTATTATGTAAGATACATTAATATTTTGTATATACAAAAATCCCACCAAAAATTAATTTTGTACTAGTTTGTTTTAATCTGAAAGTTGTTTAATGAGTATTCCACAGTCATTAATATTCAAAGAGATACTCAAGTAATATATTTGATGAGGAGATAATGTGTATAAAGTGGATGTCTCACTAAGAAAAATTTACTCATATTTATAGTTATTAGCTTTTATGAATTTATTGTCATTAATATTATGCATACCAAGTTATGAGATGCTTGAATATGAAGTGCAATTTTCATCCACCATAATGTACATATTCTAATTTGTTCTCCTTCCCTACTGCTTTCTTACAACACTATGCACAGCTTCTGTTGGTACCCTTTGTTCTTCCTGTGTAATAGTATTCTAATATTCCTTCTCATTTTTCTGCCTTTGCTTTTCTCTACTAATTTTATTCTACTCTCATAGTCCCCTTTCTAAATATTCATTACACACACACACACACACACACACACACACACACAAACAAACATGTGAGTGTGGTTTGAGTTAGAGTGACTCCCATATGTTCAGTATGTTACTGGCAATTAAATTTGTATGTATTTATGACAGATGAGAAAATATTATGACTCTCTATGTGAATGAATGCATACTTTATCTGTGTGTGTGTTTGTGTGTGTGTGTGTTTGCGTGCACATGCATGTGTGCTTGTGCTTAAATATGGGGAAGACAGAGGCTGAAATTTGGTGTCTATTTTTATTGCTGTACACTGTGTCATTTGAAACAGGCACTCTCACTAAATTAAAGCTTCTAATGTGTCTAGATAGACTGGATATCAACCTCTGGGGTTCTGTATATCTTCATTTACCCAGTTCTGATAGAGATGTGCACTGCAGTACCTAACTTTCATATGGGTGATGGGAATCTAAATTTAGGTTCTATTGATTGCACAGCAAGGATTTTCTCAATGAGCAATCAGCCCAGCCTCATGTAATTATGTTTTCATACAAAAATGCCATGATTTAATGTGTAGACCCATCAGTTAAATACTTAATGAGAACATAAAAGATGAATATACGAAAAAAAAGAGAGAGAGAGAGAGAGAGAGAAGATTTGCCCTCCACTGTTGTCGCTACTTCTTTTAACATTGGCAAAATTTTGCTTGACAGTATTAAAATTGCCATCAATTATATGAATCCTGTATCTTACGTGACAGTTCTTACGCTACATATCCTGGGAGCATCCTCATGGGGCTTCGTGTTCAAGAGATCTTGAGAGCTGTTTAAAGAAATGAAAAAAGAAGACAATGTAAATAGGATTAGAGGTGTGAGGAGTATTTTATCGGGATTTCTCTTTTTGGTGCTGTTGTTGTATACGTGTGTGAGAGAGGGGCCAGTTGTCAGGGAACAGCCTTTGGACAACTAAAAGGTTATATCAAGCTAAGCAGAATACCTACTATTTGTCTCATGCCAAAACTTTAGGATTTATGTATCCATGAGCCACTATCTAGTGACTACAAAGCAAGAAAAAGTAACTAGTTAAGGAAAATCTGTGTTCATAAAAATTCTGCTGTAATCTTAAAATTTTTTTCAAATTTTATTTCATCCATTCTCATTACATAGGAAACTTGTTATTTGGATATAAGATTTTTCATGATTTTAGATTATCTCCAGTTATTGCATTTCTTAATTTTATTACACCCAGAAATGTATACAGAATTTATGCTTCAGTTATTATTTTGATTCTATTCCAGGAAAATATACTTTTTTAATTTCCACATATTTTCTGTATTTTCTTAGTAGTCATCACAATTCTTAGAGATCAGAGACCCGATTTTTGTTTAATAGGTTTTCACTATGGGCACAGGACATAAAGAATAATTAGTAAGGCTTAGAGTCTTAACAAATTGTGAGTGTTATTCTCACTAGGAAATAAAAACCAAATGTACATTTCAAATATTATCCCCTTTCCTATTTTCCTCTCTGAAAATCCCCTATTCACTCCCCCGCCCACCGTGCTCCCCAACCCACCCACTCCCACTTCTTGGCCCTGGCATTCCCCTCTTCTGGTACATAGAACCTTCACAGGACCAAGGGCCTCTCCTCTCATTGATGACAAACTAGGCCATCCTCTGCTACATATGCAGCTAGAGACAGGAGTCCCACCATGTGTTTTCTTTGATTGGTGGTTTAGTCCCAGGGAGCTCTGGGGGTACTGGTTAGTTCATATTGTTGTTCCTCCTATAGGGATGCAGATTTTCAGAGAGGAAAATAGGAAATGAGATAACATTTGAAATGTAAATAAAGAAAATAGCTAATAAAAAAAGGGAAAACAAAACAAAACAAAAACCCAAATGTAACACAGTTACAAAAGAATCAAGCAAACACACACACACACACACACACACACACACACACACACACACTCATGCACACACACACACACACACACACACACACACACACACACACACACTGGGTGTTCTGAATATATGTATTGCCAGTGTGAAGCACATCATTTTCTTCCTTTCTATGCTTATCATATGCAGTGCAAAATCTTTAGACTTTATATCTTTACTTCTTTTGAATTTTTTCTTTAATCATCTTTTACAATCTAGATTTTATCCACTTCCTGCTCCACCCTCCAAGTGTTCCACATCCCACAACCACTTCCAGCCCCCTCCTGCCATCTCCAAGAGGACATCCACTCCACCTGACCACACCTTCCCACTCCCTGGGTCCTCAAGGCTCTCAAGGGTTAGGTATTATGTTTTCTGATTTAATCCAGACCTGGCAGACCTCTGCTGTATATGTTTTGCTGGTGTATGCTGCCTTCTTGGTGGCACAGTGTCTGAGAGATCCTGAGGGGGTGAGGTGAGCAGGTAAGGTGAGACTGCTGGTTTTCCTATGGGGTCACCCTTCTCAGCTTCTTCCAGCTTTTCTCTAATTTAACCACAGGGGTCACCAGCTTCTTTCCATTGGTTGGGTGTAAATATCTACATCTAGCTATTTTGGCTGCTTATTGGACCTTTCAAAAAGCCATCATGATAGTCCCCTGCTCGTAATAACACCATATCATCAGCAATAGTGTCAGACCTTCATGCCTCCCCCTGAGCCAAGTTTCAATTTGGGGCTGTTGCTGGACCTCCTTTTTCTCAGGTTCTTCTCTATTTTTGTCCCTGCAATTCTTTCAGGCAGGAACAATTCAGAGTCAGACTGCGGAATGGCAACCCCATCTCTCCACGTGATGCCCTGTTTTTCTAAGGGAGGTGTACTCTACAAGTTCCCTCTCCTCACTATAGTCCGTTTCATTTAAGGTCTATTCCTTTGGTCTTGAGAGTCCTCTCATCTCCCAGGTCTCTGGTGCGATCTAGAGGGTCATGTTCCCCTCTTCCCCTCCCTGTTGCCTTTCCCTCTCAGGTCCCTCCTTCCCATCTCCACTCCTGTGAGTGCTTTCTTCTCCCTCCCAAGTGGAATTGAGACAACCCCACTTGGGCCCTTCTGCTTGTTAGAGTTCTTGAGTTCTGGGGATTGTATCCTGGTAATTCTGTACTTTTTTGGCTAATATTCACTCATTAGTGTTTAGATACCATGCATTTCCTATTTGGTCTGAGTTATCTCCCTCAGGATGATATTTTCTAGTTCTATCCACTTACTTGCAAAACTCAGGATATCCTTGTTCTTAATGACTGAATTCCATTGTGTAAAGGAACCACATTTTCTGTATCCATTCTTCTGTCATGGGACATCTGTGTTGTTTCCAGCTTCTAGCTCTCACAAAAACAGCTGCTATGAACATAGTGGAAGACATTCCCCTGTGGCATGGTGGGACATCTTTTGGGTATATGCCCAAGAGTTGTATAGCTGGGTCTTCAGGTAGATCTATTTTAAATTTTCTGAGGAATCTCCAGATTGATTTAAAAAGTGGTTGTACCATTTTGCAGTCTCATGAGAAAAATGTTCCTCTTTCTCTACATCTTCGACAAAATGTGCTGTCACCTGAGTTTTTGATCTTAAAAATTCTAGTTGGTGTGATGTGGAATCTCACGTTTGTTTTGATTTTCATTTCCCTGATGACTAAGAACTTTGAACAATTCTTTAAGTGCTTCACAGCCATTCAAGATTTCTCTATACCCCATCCTTTGATTGTATTATTTGGTTTCTTGGTAGTTAGAGTCTGAGTTCTTTATACATTTTGGATATTTAGCCCTATATCAGATGTGGCGTTAGAGAAGACTTTTTCCCAATCTGTAGGCTGACAATTTTTTTTTTTTCAATTTGCTATGTCCTTTATCTTACAGATGCTTTGCAGTTTCATGAGGTCCCATTTATTAATTCTTGATCAGAGAACCTGAGTCATTATAGCTCCGTTTAGAAAATTTTCCCCTGTGCCAATGAGTTCGAGGCTCTTTCTCATTTCTTTTTTATTAGATTCACTGTACCTGGCTTTATGTTGAGGTCCTTGATCTTTTTGGACTTGAGCTTTGGGCAAGGTGGCAAATATGGATCCATTTTCAGTTTTCTATGTACATATTGCCAGTTAGAGTAGCACCATTTATTGAAGATGCTTTCTTTCTTCCATTGTATATTATTAGATTCTTTGTCAAAGATCAGGTGTTGGTAAGTGTGTGGTTATATTTCTGATTCTTTAATTCTATTCCATTGATCAACCTGTCTGTCTCTGTACCAGTACTATGGAGGTTTTATCACTATTGCTCTGTAGTGTAGGTTTGAGGTCAGGGATGGTGGTTTCCCAAAAAGTTCTATTGTTAAGGGTTGTTTTTACTATACTGGGATTTTTACTTTTCCAGATGAATTTGAGAATTGCTCTTTCCATGTTTTTGAAGAATTGTGTTGGAATTTTGAAGAGAATTGAGTTGAATATGTAGATTGCTCTTGGTAAGATGGCCACTTTTTACTGTGTTAATTCTGCCAATCCATGAGCATGGGAGATATCTCCATTTTCTGAGATCTTCAATTTCTTTCGTGAGAGTCTTGAAGTTTTTGTCATATAAATCTTTCATTTGTTTGGTTAGAGTTACCCCAAGATATTGTATATTATTTGTGACCATGTGAAGGGTGTTATTCGCCTAATTTCTTTCTCAGCCTATTTATCATTTCTACAAAGGAAGGCTAATGATTTGAGTTAATTTTTTATCCAGCCACTTTGCTGAAATTATTTATCTGCTATATAAGTTCTCTGATAGAATTATTGGGGTTGCTTATGTATACTATCATATCATCTGCAAATAGCGATACCTTGACTTCTTATTTGCCAGTTTATATCATCTTGATCTCCTTTTGTTGTCTTATTGTTCTAGCTAACACTTTCACTACTATATTGAATAGATATGGGGAGATTGGGCAGTCTAGTCTTGTCCCTGATTTCATTGGGGTTGCTTCAAGTATCTCTCCATTTCATTTAGTATTGGCTGTTGCTTTCCTGTAAATTGCTTTTATTATGTTTAGGTATATGCAACCAATTCCTGATCTCTCCAATACTTATAACATGAAGGGGTGTTGTATTTTGTCAAATGATTTTTCAGCATGTATGGAGGTTATTATGTGGTTGTTTTTATTTGAGTTTGTTTATATAGTGGATTATGTTAATGGATTATCTTATATTGAACCACCCTTACATCCCTGGAATGTTGCCTACTTGATCATGGTGAATGATGGTATTGATGTATTCTTGATTTCAGTTTGTGAGAATTTTATTGATTATTTTATCATTGATATTTGTAAGCAAAATTGGTCTGAAGTCCTCTTTTATTGTTAGGTCCTTGTGTGGTTTCACTATCAGAATAATTGTGGCTTCATAGAATGAATTAGGTAGTGTTCCTTCTTTTTCTATTTTATGGAATATTTTGAGGAATATTGCTGTTAGGTCTTCTTTGAAGTTCTGGTAGTATTCAGCACTAAAGCCATCTTGGCCTGAGCCTATTTTGGTTGAAACGTTTTGTGTGTTATTGTTGTTGTTGTTGTTGTTGTTGTTATTGTTTTGTGGAAAAGTACCAAAATCCAAAGGTTGTTATTTATCTATTTTTAAATAAAAATAGAGTTTATAGCTTTGATAAAAAATTGTGAAGTATTTAAAATAGCCTCACCATAGGAAGATCTGATTCCAATAATAAGGTGAGAATAATTTATGTATCAATATTTTGAAACTTTTTTTCAGAAAAAAGTGTTAATTTTTTTTATCTCTTCTCAAAGTTAAAATGTTTTCAACTAAAACTCAATCTCTTGCCAAAACAGGTTAGGATTTTTTGGAGTCAATGAAAATAAAATAAAGTTAAATATTTTTTTATGCTAGCAAGTAAAAAGTTTTAAAAAGTTTATATAACAAGTTGTGATTGATCTGTAGAGAGTGATCACACATTTAGAGATTCCCCTGTGAAATACCAAGCTCTCTCAGTGTTATAGGCATCATTGAGTTTTCTTAAAAATAAACAGGATTGAATGTGCCTGTTCACAGTTGAAAAATAGAGATCAGGATTGTCACAGAAATTCAATACACTGACAATTTTTTATGGAAAGATCGCTGTCCATTCATGAACAAATACTAGTAAATTTACCTCTATTCTGCTGATGGAAGCAGAAATGCTATTGGATGGAAAGAATGAAGGCAGATTTCCAAACTCTTTATTCACATTTACAAAGGTTTTGGTTGTTGTTGTTGTTGTTGTTGTTGTTAGAGATGACTATAGACATGTTATTACTGAACAAAATTATGTGAATTCATTAGTTCCTTTAATTTATTTTTGAAAAAAAAATTTATTCACTTCACATGTTCTTTTGCAAAAGGCAAAAGTTTCTTCAGACTATCAGTTTAAGTCAAAATTTTTATTATTTTTTTCAGTTTTGTATTGATGACTATACTCATGGTATTATTATTTTTTTAATATTATTTACTTAGTAAATACAAGTACACTGTAGCTGTCTTCAGACACTCCAGAAGAGGCATCAGATCCCATTACAGATGGTTGTGAGCCACCATGTGGTTGCTAGGAATTGAACTCAGGACCTCTGGTAGAGCAGTAGGTGCTCTTCACCAATGAGCCATCTCTCCAGCCCCCACTCATGGTCTTATTATGCTAGGTAAATGGCTAGTTCATGTTGTTCCTTCAAAAAGGAAAAGGCTAGAATGTGTAGCGAAATCTAAAAAAAGACAACATTTTGATACATTCAGCATATGAGAAAAATGATTGACGTATTTTTATCAATGCTTATCAATTGTATGGGCATCTGTGTACTCTAACAAAATGTATTATGTACAAAAGAAAATAGCATTATTATTTATGTGTAAATAATTTTATGTCTTACAACTTAAAACATATATTATACATGTACATATATAAACACACACATATATGTATATAATATTACATATATATGATAAAAGAATTCCAGAGATTTAATGTCAACTTTTGCATTGAACTAAGAGGTAGAGAAGCATTTGTAAGAACAAAGTGGAAGGAGAAGTCCAGGACCAAACAACAGCCGGATGGCTGGAAGAGTCCTATGTACTGTTGGGAATATTTAGTTCCCTGCACAGTTGTTTCCTGGGAGTAAAGGAATCAAAATCAAACCACAGTTGAAAAATTCCTTCCAAGACCATATGAAAATATCCAATTAATCAGATTATATCCACAAGTATTTCCAAAACCCATTTTCTAGTCCACTCCTTAGATATCCCAGGCAAAAGATAGAACAAATCATTCAGCTAAAACCCAAAAGCAAAAAGCTAACAGCAGATTCAGACCCACAAAAGTAGGGTAGAGAAAGACATTTAAAATTGTGAGGTCTTAGTTTTTTATACCTTTTGTAAAATTTTTGATGATAGAATTTTTTCATAAAATGTATTCTAACGAAGGCTCCCTTCTCCTGACTCACTGCAATTGCTTTTCACCTCTCCTTTCACTGGATCCATGGCCTTTTCATCACTTCATAAAAAACAACCTGCGCCTAAGGAATGCCCATGAAAGGAAATGAAATAAAACAAATCAAACAAAAACAAGTCAGCCAAGATAGAATAATAAAAATAAACAAAAAATATGTACCAATCTAAAAGCACAAGTAATGGACAATTCATACATAGTATTCCTATAAAAATACAAAGCCAACATGTAAAGTAAAAATAAATGAACTGATCATCATCATCTCGTGGATAGATAGATGAGATAGATAGATAGATAGATAGATAGATAGATAGATAGATAGATAGATAATAGATATAAAAAATTCCCTGACACCAAGAGACCAAAACTCCCCAAAGATGTCACTGAGTTGGTTTTCAGTTGGCCATCTTCTATTGGACCTGAATTCTACACTTAAAAGTTGGATTCCTGTCAACAACTACTTCCCAGCTTGTGTCTGGGATTGGTGGCTGCACAAGAGATGGAACCCCAGTTCCTGGACGGCCCCTTCCTCGTTCTCTGCTCCACATTTTGTCTGTGTTTATATTAGACAGGAACAATTCTGCGTTAAAGGTTTTGAAGGGTAAGACATCCTTTTTAAAGCTGAGGTTTCTAAGGTCTCTCTCAAGAACTATCTGGCTATAGATTTAATTGTTCCCATCTAGCCCAGAATGAAGCTTCTATGATGATGGCTGAGCCAGGCACCAATTTGTGATTATAGCAGAATATCCTTTAAAGTAATTTTATTGATATGTTCTTCTCTCAGAGCAGTATAATTTAATTTTACACTAGGTTATTCCTGGTTTATCTAGTCTTAGGCACTTGGTTATCCAAGAAGTGTTGGGTATAGGTTCCAACTCATATAGTCAGCCTTAAACTAAATTTGATATAAGTTGGTTACTCCCACAAGCTTTATAGTTCCATTGTATTCGCATATCTTGGGGCAAGACATCATTATAGATTAAATAATTTGTACCTTTGTTCATGCTTACATTTCTCCTTTGGTAGAATTTATAATAACTTATGGTATGAACAACAATATCCCAACACAGTGAACATTCTAGGTAGATACCTTCTCAATGAGTTGTGTATATCAGTAAGTCAATTTGTGGATACACACACACACACACACACACACACACACACACACAGAGTCTGCCAATAGCATGGGTTGTTAGGAATTTCCCATGTGATTCCCTTTGTTGAAGAACTCACTCCTGGTAAAGAAAGCTTCATTTGGTGACAAGAAATATTCTGTTTGACTCTGTCTCCCTATTATTTTGTGGTTTCATTTAGAATGCCTTCATATTTGTATATACTGTTTTAAGTTTCCAAAAGAATCCTCAAAAAAAATTTTTTTTAATTTGTGGTCTCTCCTCATATTCCCTCTTTTTATTCCCTTTCTCTGCACCTCCTCATTGATACTCCCATTCCAGTCTCTGTGCTTTTCATCTATAGGTATATATTCCATTTCCCCTTTCTAGGGAGATCTCCCTCTTCCACCTAGTCCCTTACTCTATACTAATGTCTACTTCCATAAATTGTAGATTGTTCATCATTGACTTAACAGCTAATATCCTCATATAGGCTGACACTAGCTTGCTTTGTCTGATTTTATTCAATCATAATCTATGTCAGAAAAGATGGGGGGAAGAAAAATTCACCTCAGGGCATTTAGTATGGAATGATTTCACATGTTTGTAGAAACATGATACTGAACAAATAAATTTTTGATAAATTACAAAAGAGCATTTCATAGAAAATTTCACCAATATTATATTTCATTTTCTTGAAACTCAACAAAACAACCAAATTACTAATGTTATTTCTATAATATCATATATATATATATAGATAGATAGATAGATAGATAGATAGATAGATAGATAGATAGATATACTGGCATTTGGATGAAACCTATGATATTTTTGAAAATCATACAGTTCTTCTTTAACCATTTAAAAATTTCCTATAATGAGGTTTTAGGTTGGGTACTCTTCCAATGTTTTGCTCAAAGAACACTTTGTTTTTAATATATATATATATCTCCATTTAAGAGACCTAACACTATATGCTGTGTATAACTTAAATATTACAGATATAGTTTCCCAGATGAATAAAAGAACATTGTGTCTAAAAACTATATATATATATATATATATATATATATATATATATATATATATATATATATATTAAAGAAAAAATTACAGAGAAACAATGAAGCCTGGAAAGCGGTGCTCTAAATGTTGTGGAAATGTGCATTAATTAATAAAATAGTACTTGTATTTGACTGAGTACATCCATGCTCCAGCTGTATCCATGGTGATGGTATTATTACCCTTAACCCACTAGCCAGAGAAAAAATTGTGGTGTACCATTTGCCAACAGATAATCATCATGTCTGATTACTTTTCTTTTTTACTGTAGCTAGAATATTGTTCTGTCTACATATACTAAATGAACAAAGTACATTGGAAAAGAACCTAAGTTTCAGTTGTGCATTCAGAAGCGACATTTCAGTATACTGTGCCAATGAATACTTCTGTAGTACTGTACTATGCACAAGAGCATATTTTCATTTCTTTATATTTACATAGACCAATGGGTAGAACTGCAGCTTTAGAGAATTTTTTATTCATGTATTTCAGATGCCTCTGGAGAAATACTTTACTTTTTAAAAAAACATTTTGTTTTTAGCACAGATCTCCAGCAATGTTGGTTGCACATAGAGGCATGCAGGCAAAATCTCACAAAATGACTAAGTACCTAACCAAAACAAGTAAATATATAAATAAATAAAATTGTTAATTAACTGTCCCCAGTTGTAACAGTAGCAATTAATAATGTAATAATTTGAACTCTACCCCCATCTCTTCAATTCTTGACCTTACATCTCTCATCAATGTGGACTTAGCTTCAATTCAAAATAAAAAATAAAAATAAAAAAAAAAGAAAAAGAAAGAAAGAAAAGAAAAAAAAAAGAAAAAGAAAAAGAAAAAGAAAAAGAAAAAGAAATTGTCCTTAAGGTATTCTGTGATGTCTGATGAGAGTATGAACTGAATGGTACTTACTCTAATATATCTATTTGTCTGTCATTCTGTCTGTTTGTCTCTATCTCTCTGTAGATATCTCCTCCCTCTATTCTTTGGAATTTAAGATATTTATAGCATATATTTCTATTACCAAAGTTTTCCCCTACACATTCTTGTAGGGGACAGCAAAGAGGCATGTACTTTTTGGTACAAATTGCTCATGATTCTTACTAGAGTCTCTGGGAATCAGAGGTTGTAGTGCATGTTTCTCAATCTTTTAGATAATTCATATGAGATTACAAATACTCAGTATTATTTATAGAATTAATACCCTCCCTTTAGTAACAAGCACTCTAAAACAGCCAGTCTTTTGAAACATCTCAGCATGTGTGTTGAATAAATATATGAGAATGACCCTATTGCTGTTTAAATGATGTTTGATAGAATTACCAGCAACGCTACCTCTTGGAATGCTGTTTCAAGACTTCTTAGCTTGTGTGATTTCACACGTAATTCAAGCAACTGCAACTGCAACTGCATTGAGAACGGAGAAGAGACCAAAATGTCTAGAACCACATTAAGGATAATTCTGAGTTTTCTTATATATGTATACGTATATTTGTACTACATATATGAATATATACATATACATGTAATATATATGTGTGTGTGCACATGTGCGTGTGTGTGTGTGTGTGTGTGTGTGTGTGTGTAAATTTAGTTCATTTGAAAGTCTATTTTTACTGATGTGGTTCCTTTTGAGGAACTTCTCCATATGATCATGTGATACCTGTAATAATGATTAGTATATAAATCCATATTAAAGCTGTGCTAAATACCTGTAACTATTATCTCATTTAGTTATAGTTCAAACTTTTTGTGACCATTATTTTCATTTTACAGAACCAGGATCTGAAATCCAGAGGTTTCATAAAAAAAAAAAAAAAAAAAAAAAAAAACTGTTTAGGTCATAGGTTGTATTAAAGACAGTAGTTGAACTCAGAGAATGACATGTGAAAGGACTCTGTGTAATAAATTAGTTATCTAAATTTGGTTATTCTAATTACACATAAGTTCAACTGCTATTTGTTTTCAGAAAGACTCAACAAAATAGGTCAAATATATCTGCAAGAAGCCTAATATTCCCATTAATAAAATTCCCATTAATTAAGTTACACAAATAGCAGTATCTACTGTGCAAATGTGTATTTTGGAATCTGTGTGGGTGGGTGGTATTGTTCTTTTCTTTTCTTTTTTTCTCTTCTCTTCCCTCCCCTCCCCTCCCTCCCTCCCTCCCTCCCTTTTTCCTTCCTTCCTTTCTTCCTTCCTTCCTTTCTTCCTTCCTTTCTCTCTCTCTCTCTCCTCTCTCTTCTCTCTCTCTTTCTCTTCTTTTCTCATCTTAACATTATTAACAGATACAAAAGGCAATAAAGAAAGTTGGTGACAATGGGTGAATTAGTCTAGAATTTTTTTTTTTTTAATTATACAACTGAAGATTAACTGCTGTAGACAAAGAGAGTGGCAACTATTTCAAGTAAAGCAATAGGTCTGGTTTAGGAAGAGTTCTACATAGTACATTCCTATATGGTAGAAAGGCATGATGCTGACAGAAGAAAGCAGGTACAAAAAAAGGACAAGGATTCAGGCAATCTTGTTGGAAGCTTTGTATTTTCTTTCTGATAATGTATCCCTACATCTGTAAGAAATGTATACAGTATATGAGCAAAGAAATCTACTCAATGACAATGAAAATAAACAATTATATGAAATATTAGAAATAAGAATGTATTTACTTAGCACTTAGTTCTATTTTTTTTTATTTTGAATGCATGAATTTACATGATTATTTTAAAGCTATTTTATAGACAATACACTTGTATTATCTCTTCAAATTTTCATTGACTATGGGAAAAGGCTTGAAGTTTGTTTAGAACATTTAGGTACTAATGAAAATAAAGTTATATATGTCCTTCTACACAAATCTTCAGGAAACTCATATTTCTGCTGGCTACATTTTGTGAAAATTCTAAATCCAGTGCAGTTTCTGAACAACGAGAACAGTGACCACATGATTCAATGGAGGCTTATCTAAGGTTTTCCTTGAATTATCATGTGCCTGTTCAGTATTAAGACAATTTTTGAACAGGTAACTTGCTTTGAAATCTTTAGCTCTGAGTTTGACAGTGGTGTTGTACTGAAAGGCCTTGTCTGAGTTGTTTATATTGCGGCACTCTTGGCTGTCATACAAACCTTATGACCAATACTACACATAAGCTATCTATTGCACTTGCAATTTGTATATTTTATGTTTTCTACTTCTGAAACTTGCTCAGAATATACTGGAAATAAAGTGTATAGCAGCATATGTGTTGCTGCTGTTATAAAGACATCTACTGCTTGGGCTAGAGTAAGTGAGATCAAATAAATATAAGTTATAGAGCACAGGAGCTTAACAATGAAACCAGTTAACTCTGAATGATATCATGTGTAAATTTTTATTATCCCACTAATGTGAAAACCTTTGTTCTGGGGAATGTTACACATAGAAAAATACCTTTCTATAGCAATACACATTTGGGGTCCTACAGGCAACTAATTAATAGAATTAAGGTTTCTTCTCTACTATTTTAAGAGCCATCCATCAGACATTTTATAGCACTCTTGCTCAAAATCTCATATTTGACAGATTTTCTGTTAGTGCAGGATTGTGAATTCTTAGCCAATGTTGAGAGAAAAAATCAATAATTTTCTTATCTTGTTTAAAACCAACATACACAGAGTATGCCTAGACCAAATGAGATAGTTAGTAACTGTCACTTTAAATAATTTCAGATTTCAGAAAAAATCATATAAGGTAGACAAATAAAGACTTATTTTGAATATAGAAGAAAATAGATGTGTCACAAAGTTAATTTACAGACATTTATATAATTATTAAGTGGAAACTTGACAAACTTGAGTGCAAAAGTTTTTGTCTTTTATACAATAGCTTTACATCTATATTATTTAATAATTCACACGTATTTTCTCTGCTTCTAACAGGCTGTAATGAACATGTAAATATTTGATTTTTGATTAAATGACCTCTTCTGTTAATGCATCCTATCACAGTTGCTGAAAAAAAGCCAACCAGATATAATTTGTCATGCTTTATTTGATGTCCTCTAGTATCCACGCATTTTTTTTCATTAGATTTTTTTAATGCTTAGCCAAATATCTTGGTCTTCACTGTTACTACACGCGTTCTTTACTTGTCTCTAAAATTTTAAAATTTAAACTTACTGCCTTTTTGGGTGCTCTGGAACTACACAAGAGGGAAATATAAATTTATTGAATATTTAGAAATATAATGAGATAGAGAGATGCATAATTAAAATGCAATTAGTCCTGAGAATGCAAAAAGATAACAGGTTATGAATTGTCTTTTATTTCACATATCTGAATGCATAACATTTTTAGTCATTACTATAGAAAACTTATTAATCTCTTTCTCAATCTGGACTAACTTCACTTAGAGAAGTTCAATTTACAGATTTTAATGACATTCATTTTCAAAACTTTCTGTTATATACTGGAATTGGAATTAAACTAACAAGGCGCTGGTTTGCTAAAGCTGATGAGCTCCAATAAATAGATAAGGAAGGGTTGAATTAGCTCATCAATTCTTGCATGTAAATGATTTCTGGAATGCTTAAACACCAGAAAATGTTATATTCTTTTTAGTCACTCCAGTCTTCTCTGGATGAATATTCATCGTGAGAGCAAATTCCTTCATTATAGATAAGTCAAAGCTTGGGCCATTTTATTACAGTTTAGCAAGTGGCATAAACTGGTCTGTGTCTATGAATTAGCACTATTCAAATGAACAGAAGTTCACAGACATAGACAAAACAAAAATTAGCCTGTGTTTTCTTCCCCCTCCAGATATATTTTAGCACTGTTCCAAAAGAATGTAGTTTAGTTCTGACACCTATGTAGTCACTGTGTAAATAATAACAATGTATGCTGCTTCTACAGCGAGTGTTATTGCACCTACACTAGAACAAGATCTTGATCTACAGAATTTTTTGCAAAAAAAAAGGGTGCTCTGGGCAATATGATTATACCAGAGTAAATGTATTATAATAGTAGCTAGACACAGGCACTAAATTCAGGCTATTCCAACATGATATCCTACATTACCATAAAGGCATAGGGATATTGAAACTTATAATTATCCTCTAAAGTTTGGTATTAATATAAATAATGTAAGTGTTTAGGTCAACAGATAAACTGACTGAAAGTACAAAGTCCAATACAAAACAAATCATACTCCACTTTAGAAGGTGGTATACTTTGGACATCATGAATAATGAATATCAGCTAATTAAAATAGAGTGAATTTTAGTACAGAGTTTAGTTCCATGTCTTAAATTTTAATTGAGTTATGTTTGGTTTGCTTATGTTACTTTCTTCTTGCAGTAGATAGCAATGAATACAGAGATTTACAATTAGGAGTATTAGAAAATACATAGTGCTCAATCCCAAATGGATGTCTATATCACATCTTTCTCTAAGCTTCAGAGATCATGAAAGTGTGTAGTATACAGATCGTAAAAATAAAATACAGTAGGCATCTACCATGAAACTGTAATGTCCAGACACATCATGGACTCAGAGAAGATAAGTTTTCATACACAAGACCTGTGAAAAATCAAACTAGAAAAAAAAGATGCAAACTTGGTGGTGGAAGAGCTCATGAAGTTCTAAGCCTACCTGAGTAGCTATTGGCAAATGATGGTATGTGGACAGAGAGCCAGTTGTTTTCAGGGCTTCAACCCCTGAAAGGCCACCATGATTTCAGTAGACAGTCATACAATCGTGAACATACAACAGTAAATAGACTCATAGGCTATAAGAAAACAGAGCACATCAACTTGGGAGGAACATTAATGGGACTGGATAGGGAAGGGATTGAAGGACAGGAATTGTTTGTTGATTATGAATAAAACACAGTATATTGATGCATAAAATTCTCAAAGAAGAAAAACAAATAAAGAAAATTTATTAAGCCACAACATTGTGCTTCTTACTGGAAAAAAATATTTTAATTTTCATTCCCAAATTGATAGAAGTATCAAATATACAGAAAAGCCAAGCAAGAATTTTATGTTTTAGTCTAAAGGAAAAATTATTTCATCTGAAAATAATTAACATCTTTTTTTAAGTCTTCAAGTAATTGGAAGAAGTCCACAAAAAGGATGGAAAGTAATAAGATTTATCCAAAGTGAACTGACTGCAAATGTTAAGTTATGATATGCCTTAAGTTATGATATACCTTAAGTTATGATATACCTTAAGTTATGATATACCTTAAGAGTAATTAATGCTTAGTGGTTTCCTTGTATCAATATGAAGATTGTGTGCTTTTTAACATTAATCACTGAACTAAATATTCCTCCATGTTATATTTCTATGTTCTCATTTTATTTATGAGACAATGGATCATTATATAGTTCAGACTGATCACAAACTCAGGATCAAAATTTACTCTTTATGATTGATTTTCTTCAGTATTAAATAACGAGCTTGAGTCTGGGATTTCATTTTTTTATTATTTTATTTTATTATATATTTTCTTTTTTTACATTTCAAATGCTATCCTGAAGGTTCCCTATACCCTCCTTCTGCCCTGCTCCCCTACCCATCCACTTACACTTCTTGGCCCTGGCATTCCCCTGTACTGGGGGCATATAAAGTGTGCAAGACCTAGGGGCCTCTCTTTCCAATGATGGCCTACTCGACCATCTTCTAATACATAAGCAGCTAGAGACATGAGCTCTGGGGATACTGGTTATTTCATATTTTTGTTCCACTTATAGGGTTGCAGAACCCTTCAGATCTTGGGTACTTTCTCTAGCTCCTATGTTGGAGGCCCTGTGTTCCATCCTATAGATGACTGTGAGCATCCACTTCTATATTTGCTAGAAAGTGGCATAGCCTCACATGAGATAGCTATATCAGGGTCCCTTCAGCAAAATCTTGCTGGCATGTGCAATAGTGTCTGTGTTTAGTGGCTGATTATGGGAAAGTTTGGAGCTAAGAAGAAAGGATGGACTATTCAGAGTCCATCCTTGGACTGGAAATTCCAGAGTCTGGGATTTCTTTTATTTTCATCCTTTAAATGTTATTGATTCTTAAGACTACAAATACTGATTTCGGGATTATTTCCATTTACCCTTAAATGGAGTGTGTTCTAAATCTTCCCACTATTTTTTTTTCTATCTCTTTCATTTGAACATCTTCTCATCCTTTTGACATTTGTTTCTTAATACGAATACTCTTCGCCTATGCTGAATTGAAAAATAGATCCACTCAATGAGTTCTTAATATTGTTTTTTCTATAATTTATAACTGTGAGTTCTAGTTAATTCTTTTGAGATTCTGTAATATTATGATAATATTTTTATGTCTTATAAATGAGTGGGCTCCCTAATGTTCTTAATCTTTCATTTTTCATTCATGCATATGTTTACCATTGTGTCAGCATTTCAGTGCTTAAAGTACTCAAATTTTAATATCTTTCAGATTAAGGTCCATCCAGTTTCATGTTTCCCCTCAGGGTTGCTTTTTGCTATTCATGATCTTCTGCAGGTAAGTTTCACATTTTTCATTATGTTGGTATACCAAAATGTCCTTTGGAAAACTGTAGAAATGGCATGAAATCTGTACATCATCTTTTGTTTTATGGGCTGTTAATCATGTGGATACAATCTGTAAATATGAAAGAGCATTATCCACTTACTTACAAAAATAGATTTTAAGTTATGTATGTATAAATATTCTGTTTAAACTGATTTCACTTGGAGGTGTTTTTGTTGTTGTTGTTGTTGTTGTTGTTGTTGTTGTTTTGGGTTTTTTTTTTTTTTTGCCTGATTTTGCTAAAATTGAGAAAATCCTTCCTTTTCAGGATTTTAAGCATAATGTATTGTATATTGTATATGTGGTGGTGGGTCACATAATATCACAGAAACTGGCAGTGTGCTTTTTAGTGGTCTTGTCATTACCAGAATATAAAGCACAGCTGTAATATCCACAACTATGTTGTCAGTAGGTGATGTGATGTGGACTTATTGGACCTCGTTTACATATGTTATCTGCTATTGAATGAAGATAGTTGTGTGAGCATGCAATTAGGAAACAA
>CACVCL010023335.1:0-18961 GCA_902729485.2 Mus minutoides
TGAGTTGATCAGAAACACCAGTAACACATACAGCACATATTAACTGGGATGTTACAGAGAAGTTAAAGAAAATGGTGGAGGGGAGGTTGGGCAGAGTAGGGAGGAACATTCTGGGGATATAGATTGGTGGTAGAACATTTGCCTAGTATGCCAAGTCCCTGGGTTCTAGCCCTAGCATTATACATTTTTAATAAAAAGAGATAAAAGATATATTAAGTCAGACATGGTGGTACATGCCTCTAACTCTTACATTTAGAAGGTGACAGCAGAAGGGTAAAAAGTTTGAGGTCAACACACACATATACAC
The DNA here is from genome assembly GCA_902729485.2 of Mus minutoides. Taxonomy (NCBI): domain Eukaryota; kingdom Metazoa; phylum Chordata; class Mammalia; order Rodentia; family Muridae; genus Mus; species Mus minutoides. Next base: position 308 of record CACVCL010023335.1, read on the forward strand.
ACATACACAGACATATATACACACAGATATTCACACATACATACACATACATAATACACACACACACACACACACACACACAAACATACACACATACATACACACACACTCACACAGGAACAGACAGAATAACTGACAATTATGAAATGTAATGATGAAACACACAATATAAAGAAAAGTCAAGAGCAGATAAGTAAAGATAAATCAAGGAAAATCCTTCATATTTGTCAGATGTTCCTTTAGAATTTTATACCAGCTCTCAGTGTGAGCTGGGGACCGGAGCACAGGCCTATGATCCCAGCTCCCCAAAGGCCAAGGGAGTAGGATTGGGAGCCTCGGGACAGCTTGGATCACAAAGTGAGGCATGTCTCAATATGTGATGTACTTGCCTTGTGAGCATGAGAACCTGAGTTTGGAGTTCCAGAGCCCACTTAAATCTGGGCAGGATAGATCCTGTAATACCAGTGCAGTTGAGCCAGGAGAGCTCAGCTAGCCTTGTAAACAACACACAGCAGCAGTGAACAATGGACCACGTCTTTTTTTTTGTTTGTTTTTGTTTTTGTTTTTGTTTTTCAAGACAGGGTTTCTCTGTATATCTCTGGCTGACCTGGAACTCACTCTGTAGACCAGGCTGGCCTCAAACTCAGAAATCCGCCTGCCTCTGCCTCCCAAGTGCAGGGATTAAAGGCGTGCGCCACTACGCCCGGCTTGACCATGTCTTAAACACGTGGGAAATGAGAAGGGAGATCCAAAGTTGTTGTTCTCTGGCCTCCATGTGTAAAGTGATATGCATATACCTACACACACACACACACACACACACACACACACACACACAGGGAGAGAGGGGGAAAGAGAGAGAGAGATATGCATTCATGCATGTATATTTTTAAAAAGGAAGGAACATTCAGACAAGTGATTCTGATTACAGGAGCAGAAAGTGTCCATGATACTTTCCTCTATGACTTTTTCTTTGCCCTAGTAAAAGTGGCTCCAACAGTTCAAAAATCTGTTAGGAAGAAACCTAAATATTTGCTTCCTACCTGAAAAATGTATGATGCTCCACACACACTTTCCAGAGGCGCTTGGCAGCCCTATGGTTCGGCAACTTGAACCCAATGGTGCTTTCAAATTGCTCAAACTAAAAATGAAAAAAAAAAAACCCAGTAAATATTAAGATCATCTTTGGTATTATAAATAAAAACTCTGCAGATAATAATGTACAGAGTTCACGATAAGGAATCCGTGTTTATTTTTATGTTATCTTTCACCTTAAAAATGCTTGAAGTGTAGGTAACTGTGTTAGACATGTGGTGCCTATACAATCATATGTTTTACAAAATCCAAAGCCAAATCAGGAAGACGCATGAATTCCTCCCAGAGACCAGTTCAACCTGATCCCATCCGAGGTGGGTTTTCAACAGCATGAGGGCTTGAACTAAATTAACACAAATGTTGAAGTCGTCCACGGCAGACATAGAGATGACACCTTCTAATACCCGATGGAAATACATAACCTTCTCCTAAGCTGACACCTTACTGTCAATGATGTTACTGAGGTCTCCTGTGTGTTCTGCTGTGGGTTAGAGTATCGACTGTTAACACAACTCCATGGTGACCATCACAGGTGGGCGGAGCACATTTTCCTATCCCCCATCTTGTTGAGAATCTTCATAGGATGCTCTGTCAGTCATTTAAGCGTTTGAAGATAAATATCTGCTCTTCTGGATCATGCTTTGATATGATTACAGATGCACCTCCACCTGCTTTCTGGGTCTGCAGGCGCCACAAAGCATCAGGCCAGCAGAGGGCAGCGACCTTATATGTAAGGGCTTACTCCAAAGAGCACAGAACAACCAGAGTGTTGATATTAACAGCACAAGTTATTTATGCGGCAAGGCACCAAGGTGAGGGAGGGAATCAAATACACCCGGTATTGGAGATCTGATTACTGCTGCCCTTTTTTGCTTGTCTGCGCAGGTAACTGGGGTAATTGGGAAATGCACTGAAAGTTGCCTGCCCCAGTTTTGTGTTTGATTCTGTTATTCCTGTAGAGTGGGGGTTGGGAAAACTGCCCTTGTCTGGAGGTTCTAGTAAGTACCGTGGCTGTTGACTAAATACCATCTTTTAGCACTGCATCTAACATCTCTAAGAGCAGAACAACCAGGCCAGGGGATGTCGAGAGTCGGCTCACTCTCTGTGTAAGACCAGGAGGTAATTTCTCTTCTCTTTTTTAAAAAAAATATTCAAAATGTTTATGGTCATATAATAATTGTACATATTTCTGGAGCATATGGTCATATAATAATTGTACATATTTCTGGAGCATATGGTCATATAATAATTGTACATATTTCTGGAGCATATGGTCATATAACAACTGTACATATTTCTGGAGTATACCGTGGATGTGTCCATCAGATTAGGGATTGTTTGAGATACTTGTCTCCTGAAGCAGGCTCGTGATTCAATGCCCAGGGATATTCCGAATTGTTCCTACTAGGGGTTTTGAAATGTAAGATTCCATGTCAACTCTATGCACTGACTGAGCTACAGAACACTGGAGCTCTCCCCCCTCTTGTCCAAGTGCAGTTGGATCTGGTAGCCATCTTCTTTCTAACTCAGCTCCCCCATCCAGCCTTTGGACACCCTCCCCCTCCTCCCCCCACACTCTTCTCTCCAGTTCTAGCTGCTCCTTAGTGGGAACACAGAGGCTTCCCACTCTGGTTTATGTCTGCAGAGTTTGTAATTAACTCAACTATGAGTATAAAGGGTACATGTTCCTTTACGGCTACTTCTGACACACCCCAAAGCCTTAGGAAAGAGGAGCCGCTGTCAGTTGCCCCCCGAGAGCTCACCCCTCAACCTCATGTACCTGGCAGGTGCTCCTAATGCCTCCGAACTCTTATATGGTCATTGGACACTTTTCCCTGATACCCATTGTGCAAGCCCTTTGTGTAGCCCACAACACTGCTAGTGAATCACTGTACACAGATACTCATGCATGTCACATGGAGCTTAGTCCCCTAATGTCTCTGGCTGTCTGCCCCCTCTGTATGTTGCTTCTCCATCTGCCCCTCTCTTGAACAATGAGAAGCACTGTGATGGTTTCTCTATGGTTGGCCCAGGGAGTGGCACTATTAGGTGTGGCCTTGTTGGACTAGGTGTGTCACTGTGGGTGTGGGCTTTAATACCCTAGTCCTAGCTGCCTGGAGGCCAGTATTCTCCTAGCAACCTTCAGATGAAGATGTAGAACCCACAGCTCCTCCTGCACCATGCCTGCCTGGATGCTGCCACGCTCCCATTTTGATGATAATGGACTGAACCGCTGATCCTGTAAGCTAGCCCCAATTAAATGTTGTCCTTTTAAGAGTTGCTTTGGTCATGGTGTCTGTTCACAGCAGTAAAACCCTAACTAAGACATACACTGTTGTTATTAAGGCCTCCTTTTGAGCCCCTTTCCCCCACAGTTTATGCCATGACTAAGGCCTTCAATAAGTTGTATACAGCTGGTGACTCATTATTGTCTATCATGCAAGCACTAATCCTTAAAGTCTGCCTTTGCTCCATCAAGTCTATCATCAAGTGACCAAGTCATTTCGTTTTTTAAAAGACTTTTGTTTCATGATATCTCCTGACTTTATTTCTCCCTTGTGATTCTTAAAACTCAAGATTAAAACAAATGGCAAAGTGTTTTGTTTTTTTTTTTTTTGGTTTTTGAGACAGGGTTTTTCTGTGTAGCTCTGGCTGTTCTGGAACTCACTTTGTAGACCAGGCTGGCCTCGAACTCAGAAATCCGCCTGCCTCTGCCTCCCGTGTGCTGGGATTAAAGGCGTGCGCCACCACGCCCAGCTGGCAAAGTGTTAATAACTTTAAGAGAATCCAAAAAGCTCCGAGTGGATTTGTGCGAAAAGGATTTCAGTATTATGTTCTGAAACTTTCACCAACTCTTTCCTCATGGTTAAGATCATCTCTGCCAATGCCACTCATGGGAACAGAAACCTCTGATTCTTCTGGAAACTTCTCCCTTTATTCTCATTCCCATCCTGCTCCAAAGCTAGAACCCTCTTACAACCTGTTCTGTTCATTCCTCCCTCATGACCTCTGAGCTGACTGGGTCTTCCGGACACTGTCTCATTGGGTAGCTGGGATTTCACTATGAAATTTATGAAAGCAAAGTATTCCTCCTGGGTGTTATGTCCTTATTTAAACCTCCCATGGCTCACGGCTGTCTGTTAGTTCATGTCACCAACTCTTCCTTCTGGTCTTCCCCAACAACACTTGCTCCACATCTACAGAACATCTCCTATGTAGCATGGTGTTACAGATGTCAGTGCTCACTGTTTCTCTGCTCAATAGAATATGAACAGAAAACACCTGAAGCAAAAGAGCAGGTGATGTGAGTGGGGAATTGCAGGCTGGTCTCCAGTTGAGCTGAGGTCTGAACCCCGATGGTCATGATTCACCTACATGACAGGGTAGGCGGTCCCTCATGCTCCTGGAACTCTGGCCCCTGCCTAAGTTACCACCCACAGCCCCCACAAGAGAAGCATGGTTAGTAGTCGCATAGACAATGGCCCAAGCTTCTGCCTTCAGACTAAACTCCTCCCTAGTTACCTAGCAACAGTAAACCATAAAAAGGGTTCAGCCCCCACCTTGCTCTTACTCTTATGCTCTTCTTACTCCTCACTTACCCTCCCCTCTCTCTCCCCTCTTTGTCTTCTCTCCTCTCTCCTTTCTCTTTATCCTCTTCTCTCTCTCTCTCTCTCTCTCTCTCTCTCTCTCTCTCCCTTCCTCTCTTTCTCCCTGCATTTCTATAATAAAGCTCATAAACCATAGAGAGTCTCTGCTCCATCAAGATCCTCTGCGCACTCTCGCAGGTGTTGGGAACCTTTCCCTCTTCCCTTTCTCCTATAACCCCCAGGGTGATAGGGTGTCACTTCAGGGTCCCTGGTCAGGGGCTGCCCTTTGTCCACCCCCCACCGAGTGGGGTCAGAGGCTTAGATGCCCACCTGGGGCCGAGTGAAAAGTGTCCAGCATCTCTCCCCATGTCTGCCTGCCTAGAGTACAGGAACTCTGGCTGGATGTTGGCTATTTCTGCCCCGCTTCTTCCCCAGGGCCTTCCCCAGGGCCCTCCCTTTTTATTTTAGTTCTCAGCCCTGTCTGGGAAGACACTAAAGTTAAGTTTTCACTGAATTCAAATGAATGTATGTGCCTTAAGTATTGAGAATATAATCTTATTTTATTTTATTTTATTTTATTTTTGTTTTTCGAGACAGGGTTTCTCTTTTAGCCCTGGCTGTCCTGGAACTCACTTTGTAGACCAGGCTGGCCTCGAACTCAGAAATCCACCTGCCTCTGCCTCCCGAGTGCTGGGATTAAAGGCGTGTGCCACCACGCCTGGCAATCATATAATCTTTAAAAGTCTCTTTAAAAACTCCACAACCTCAGGTATAATCATGTGGAATGCCATTATTATGCCATTATAGATAATTATTATTTTAAATTTTATGATACCCTATTCTGGTTATATATTTTAATTTTTAAAGTTTCTAAAGGTTTACTTTATATGTATGAATGTTTTGTCTGCATGTATGCATTTTACATACACCATTTGCATGCTTGGTGACTGAGGAGACGTCTGGAAGAGAGGGATCTTATCTTCTGGAAATGGAGTTCCAGATGTTTGTGAGCCATTGTGTGGGTGCTGGTAACAGAATCTGGGTCCTCTACAAGAGCAATGTGTGTACTTAGCTGCAGAGCCATCTGTCCAGCCTTACATTTTCGCCTTGAAAAATGATTTTCCACCAAGAAACTTCAGTGGAGAGATGTAAGCTTGAGAGAGAAGATCCCTGTACTATGCCAGAAACTGTTCAGAGATACAAATGGGCAGGGATCTTTGAGGCTTGAGAGCCTTTAATTTATTAATCACATAAAAGGGATGATATAGGTATTTATTTTCTCCTTAAGGGGAGAAACAGCAGACCTTGACAGCTCACTATGCACACATCATCAAGGAAGATGTAAGGTCATTGGGTAGATTGTGGCTTAAAGAGTATTCACCATTGTTATTCTTTTATTAGCTTCTCTAACGGATAAAACAGATAAATAATTTGCAATCAGCATCCACTCCTTATACCTTAGAGCACGTTATCCTGAAGTTACTGACATGAGAGAGCACCTACATTTACAGGAGGACACAACGACAAGACACAAGGGAGGAGAGCTATTCAGCACAGTTTGAAGCATCTTGATTCTACATTAAAATATGATTTTAAAAGTCTTTTCAGTTCATGTATGCAGTTGTTTTTAAAATGAAAAAAGAAAAAAAAAACTAGAATAGCCCAACAAAGAAGCGAATATGTTTTTACTATTTGCCGGAGAAACCTACAAAAATTCTCGAAGGCACTTCGACATAATCCCCCATGTCCCACAGTGCGTGGAATTCTCCAACACATGGTTTATATTTCTGCCCGCACTTGGGATCTTCCTTCCAAGAGGCTATGGAGATACAGATTTACTTACCTCTCCTGGCCGGATTTTAATGTAAAAGTTGTTCCGTTTATAAGAAATTTTTAAGACCTTCGGCCAAGCGAATCTGTTTATCCGAAGCCGGTCACGATATATCAACAGACCACTGGCGCAGACTCCTAACATGATCTCTACGCCTTCCGAATCCTGGAAGAAATAAGGGAGCGGGTTCTCACTCATTTCCATTTTCTGCAGGTACGAAATTATTTAGGCCGCCACGACAGAAGACATAATTGACTAATTTAAATACGAAAAACACGGCCGCAGTTTTTAAAGCACCACTACCACATAATAGCATTTTCATGATGATATTTTTCATCGTGGAGGGTTGGGAAGTTAAATCAATTCACCAGAGTATATGAGACTTATAGCACTAGTACTACATACAAAGTGTACATACATACATTCATACATATACATACATATACACACATACATATATGCACACACACATATACACAAGCACTCGAACACACACATACAAACAAATGCACACACATGCACATGTGCATAAGCATGCACATATATGCGCACATACATGCACACATATATATACACATAGTCTTCACTATGAAATTCTGAGGCATGGAGTCACACAGCTGTCTGGTGTATGAGATATCATTGTGACCTCTGTCCCCCTCAGAATGTTTTAACCACAGAAATCTGTAGAATGGACTTTGTGGAGGCTTGTGAAGCCTAAGACAGGACAGCATCACGATGTATCAATCAGCAAGATGCAGTGTCCCACCTGAGGCCCTGGAAGCAGAGGGCAGGAAGCTGTACACGAAGGCCTGGGCCACCCAGGAAATGACACAGAGGCCTCTCTCTGCCTGGGAGCTGGTGTGGGCCTGCCATCTTGGAGCGACTGTGCAGCACCATAGAGGTGCAGAGGGAAAATAGAAAGAGCCAGACCTGGGCACCTCATCCTCCTATCTGGCAGTAGTTACTTCCTAAGACCCTCACCACCAGCGAAAGAGAAAGACATTTCCACAGTGAAAAACCTTTCACTTAGATTACATTTTGAAAACATAGGATAGTTTAAAATTAAATATTTTTCCTTGGAAACATACTACTAGATTTGGCACCAACTTATTCCATAAAATGAAATGACTTTAAGTCTGGGTTTTACATTATAATAAAATGAGGGAAAACCACTACTGGTAGTTGGCTTTAATATGAAGGGGCAACTTAAGAACTTGTAACCTGAGCGAGACAGGCCCCCAAAACCTGGGCGCTGTCCTGAGGCGAAAAGTTCATGGAAACTTAGTCTCCTGGAACAGTGGCATCCTGTATAACGAATGCTCCAATGTCCTTGCTTTAGTTGGTAAACGGATCTGTGTGCTTTCCCTTAATATTGCTTTATTATAAGTGCTCCTAAGGATTGAATTTTTGACATATAGCTAAGTTAGATTCTAGGCAGTCCTTGATCCAACCTTGGGCATGGATAGCTAAGTCACTTCCCTACACAGAAATTTACCATTATCTAGGAAAAAGGAAGTTTGTGACCCCAGGAGAAACCAGAGTAGATACTTAGAACTATAGCTAGCTGAGTTACACCCATATACAAGTATTTACAATGGCCTAGGGGGAAGGTGGCCTATACAATAGACTAGAATAGGAACTATGGCAAGGGCACAAAGCCCCTGCCCCTGGCTTCTAAGATTAATTGGACCTTAGGTAGAGCTGTTTTTGATCCCAGTTGTTAACATTGAATCTTATCCCAGTTGGTTCCTGCCAGTCCTTCCGTGTTTGCATTCCTCTGTTTTATGTAGGAATCCAGTAACCTTATTGTCACCTAATTTCCCTATTTTTCTTCTGTATAAAAAGTTTGATGCTCGATTTGACAATACACACACACACACACACACACACACACACACACACACAAAGAACTTGTAATCTGGTGTCCCTAGAGTCGCAGAAATTGATCCTTGAGAACCAGCCAGACTGTCCCTATGGTCACTCATCAGGGATTGCCTAGGATCATAAGTAGCCAGGCCAACAGGAGATGTCTCAACCGTGGCTCTTAGAGTCACTTTCTTCGAATACAAACAGAGTTATAACCCTTTTCCAAAGAGAAAAAGGATATTTAAAACCATTTTCATTACTATCTATATTCTCTTCACTTCTCAGTGTCAGGAAACATAAGGAACACAGGGTTCTTCACAGAGAAATTAAGGGAACCCCCACCCCTCCTTCTTACTGTGTGTGACTCTGTGTCCCTAAGTCACCTTCATCACCAGCACACCTGTTAGCCAGAGGTGCTGAGACCGAGGCTCCCTTGCTCTCTTTCCCCTGGAGATGTAGCCATCTAGAATTGCCATGTCTTGCCTCTGGAACCAACCAGTACAGCATGTATCAAGTCAACATGTTTGTTAAAAGCAAAGGTGAATGAAAAACATCTGTAGCTCATTAACGGCACAAGAGCAGAAGGTGTTTCTGAATCCAACTTCTGCCAGAGGCTACAGATTGAGTTAATCACAAGGATCTTTGACAATTAAGTTTTCACCCTCCTTCTTGGGGGCATCTCTCTGTGGCGGCACTCACATGCCTACTACCCTGGCCCTGCAGACAGACCTGTCTTTCACATGCCAACTACACTGGCTCTGTAGACAGACCTGGGGTGTGTCCACCTGTCCTGCTGAAGGCAATGAGTTCTGTTATCACTTTAATTTTCAATCATTTCTTTATGTTTTCTGGCAGCGCTGAGGAGTTAACCTGGAGCTTTGCTTTGCTACTGAACGGCAGACTTGGACTTTATTGTCTGAGATCTTGCTTTGTGGTTCTGGTGGCCTTAACATTCTCAATCTTCCTGCCTCTGTCACTAGAGTGCTCAGGGGACAGGTATTCATCACCATATGTAGCCCTTCTCTCCACCCAGAGTCACTACTGAACTATTATTCTCCTTCAATATTTCATCCACAGGGCACCTGATAGGAACACACACACACACACACACACACTCTCTCTCTCTCTCTCTCACTTTATAATCTTACATCAAATAAATTTGACAAAACCCAGTAAGATAGATATTAAGTGATAAACAAGCATATACAGGTTTCCCCAACACAAGACCATTCCCCAATACAGCCATTTCTCATTGGTCTAAGAGAGCAATCCAGAATACTTGAATGAATCTTAAGCTCAAAGACACTCAAGCCGTCCACATAAGAGAAGCATCTCATTGATGACGGGAAATTAGCACTAATTGAATTTTGTTCAATTTCCTTCTTGAAATGATGGCGGAGCATAGCTTCACGAGAAAATGAAGTCTACAACCGAATCACTCGTTGTACTTAATATTTAGATAAAATCCTGTAGCAGGCTGCATTCCACTTCCATAATTCATGCTTTTTAATGGTCATAATTTCAAATCATATTATTAAATAAAAAGTGGCCCTCTATTTAAGTTCAGTGGCTACTGTTATGTTAAGTGGTTTGATTTCCTGGTAGCTATGATCCATCCGGAGCCGCACTTCCCTAAATGATACACTAATCTTTATTTCTAGGTTATTAGTGGATCACAGTGCATGATGTAATGCAAACATCACTCCGCAGTCACTCAGATTATCTTGCCACTTTTTTTTTTTTCACCTTTTAGCCAACTGGAGAAAACATTTAGATTTACAATAAAGTTTTGCTGCATGTTCTCAGTTTTACTTTGAAATCACTACCCAAATGTATACCTGGCATAAGAGAAAAGACAAACCAAACCAAAACCTCAAAAACAAGTAAAAAAGGAACCTGCTGCTGACATCAAGCATGCATGTACACACACACACACACACACACACACACACACACACACAGAGCAAGGAGCTTGGCATGTAACATACTTGGCAGAAGCACCAGCCATGTGCTAACCTAGTACATGTGCCTAAGAACTGCTTGTCCTCAGGAATGTTCATCTATGCGATCCAAAGACATAACCAATCAAACCACATAGACATGACCCATCAAATCCAGATGCCTACCATTTTTCTGTCTAACCTCACAGTAGACTTGTCTCATTCCCCAAAGGTCAACCCTAGAGCTCCCCTAGGACAGGCTGACACACCCAAGTCTGTCTACACTGCCAGCCCAATAGGCATGTGGATGGTATCATGCCCAGGTCTGTCTACACAGCCAACACAGTAGGCACGTGAATGTTATCATAGAGAGATGTCCCCAAGAAGGACAGAGAAAAGTTTATTATCACCTGGACTTACAGAGCAGAGACCTCCTTGTCTTTGTTTATCATGGTTGTGAGATGAATGCTTGACCTTGGCCACCTAGAATCTCCTTATCCCTAGGTTTCAGAATGGACTGTGAAAGACTTACTTCCTGAGAAGCTATAATCACAAGTTCTTTTGAGTTCCAGGCTGAAACTGGGGACATCTACCAGAGGTCAAATCCTCGTTCCTATACAAGACCAATATTATCTTGTCAGCCTCAGCAGACAGAAGTATCCATGTTTGTTAAGGACTGACCCTTTGAAAAGGTTAAAAGAGATTCCTTCTCTAGAGTCCCCAACCAAGTTCACATATCTTGTTGATAGGAGCTTTTAAAAGTGCTTCTTGTATTTTCCGCAATAAGTCTGCTCACAGCTGTCTAAACAGTAGACGTGCAGTTGTGTGCTCAGCCTGGCAACGCTGAGGAGGAGGAGTCTAGATGGACCATCACACAAGGTCAAAACCCTCCTGTGATTGAATTCCAACTTCTTCCTTCCCAGGTGTACCTCCAACACTTACTTCATCCATTACTAGTCTGGAAGGCAGTCCTTAACTTAGCCTGAATGGCTACTCTTCAGCTGCTGTACTTGTTAAAGAAACCCCTTTTCAAAGCACTGGTTACATAGGTCAGAGCAGTTCAACTTCAGAGACAGGATTCTTTAAGTTTAACACAAACTCACTGAGTGCTTGGTGGGATTTCCAAACAGGGCAAGAACAGTACGTAACACATTCACAGATGGATGCTTGGCTTTGGACAAACGGCCAGCATCAGACAGACAGACAGAGAGATAGGAGCAGGACTGTTCAGATAAGGAGGGTATGTTTAAGGATAGGGTGGAGACAGGGTAGTGGGGCACAAAGGTCACATGTCAAGCAGAGAGTGAGAGATATGTTTGCACCAGTGAGGCAGGGCGAGCTAGGGCTCCTAGGTCAAGGATAAGTACTATGGAATCAACAGGGAACAGAGACTTGACCTATGCCCGGTTTCCATGAGATGTAGCCACAGCAGTAATGTAGGTGTGAGCCATGAAGCCTGTCCCACCTCCCTACAAAGATGAATGCTATCTGCTTTTCACACAGAGAGGGGTTCAAGAGCATACAGGTTGGAAGCACAGAAGTATCCACTTCCCTGAAACAAGGTACAGAATTCCAGCTTGTGGCAGTGACAAAATCAAGCAGACGAAGAGTTTGAAAATGCATACCTTGGCATGGTGTAAGTCCACCCCGTACATGGAGAGCTTTTTGGCATTTTCGAGGAAATGCATCTCGGCTTCAGCTGGCGTCATTCCTCTGGTCAGGGAGAAGTAAGTTTAGTTACCGCTCCCTCTAATCAATCAGAATTGAAAGCAAATAGCAACTAGCCTGCTCCTGTATGCCCATCTGTCTGCTGCTTCCCTGGTGGTGTGGGGTCCTGAAACATCTCTCACTTAGCTCCCTCCTATCTTGTAAGAAAGTCTCCACTGGGAAACAGGCTCGAGGTTGAGCGTCTCTAATTCAAAACTCCAAAGCTGAAATGCTCTAAAAATCTGAATCTTTTAAAGTTATTGTTATGACGGTTGAGGCATTCTAAAAATACCATATAAAGACATGGAGGTCATGCATGTCAGGTGTTTATGAAACACATGTGGAATTTCCTATTTAGACTCTCATCTTATCCCAAAGATATGTTACCATGTTATATGACTATCCTATAGTTTGAAAACATCCGAAATCTGAAACACCTCTGTTCCCAAGCATTGTAACAGATACTTAGCAAAAATGTGGGAAAATAATCTTCAGACATACAGCTTTGTAGGAATTTACAAATGAATGCCTGGATATTTGAAGAAGGAGTTTACCCAGGCCACCATTTTGAGCACGTGTAGGCTCCGCCCACCCTTAGACCCTGGAACCGGAACCTGGCTGGAGACCTGACGCTCTCACTGCAAAGCTCACGATGGACGCACGCCAGCTCTCAGGACCAACCTGTGGCTCTTGTGTAGCTCGATCACTTTATCCTCTAGTTCTTTCGTGTGGTTTGGCGCAAAGCGGAACTCACTAATGTAGTCATTTCCACATTCATCGGGATCGTAGTCCCCAAGCTCGGACTGCACCGTGTAGGAGCCCAGCAGGGCAAGAGTCACGAAGGAACAGGGTAGCCGTCCAGACACAATATCATCTCGCAGCTGCAAGCAGAGGTAGTACCTTCCAGGGGCCGGAAGAACAAAGAGAAAGCTAGCGTTATCATGGGCTAAAAGAGGCAGAAGGGGCGCTGCAGGGGGGACACGTTCTAAAAATGTCATATTCATGCACGAGATTATCGAGGAATCAGCCAAAAGGGGAGCATTTAGTATTCATAAACAATTTCTCCCAAGCCAGTAACCTCTATTAGGACACATCTGCATACTTTCTTCACAGTTTCAACTATAACCAGTCTATGTCAAGAGGGGTAACAGGCTACGAATAGTATTTAGAGAACCTAGAAGCAGGACCTTTTAGTATTTATTAGTATTTATTACAAGGCTTAATCAACCAAGCACAGAAGGAAAGACATTTAAAGATGTATTTCTCTAGTATTTTGGAAATCAGTTGGGGGGTGACTTGTAATATCCATCAGACCCAGGCAGACTTTGGGGAGGGCTTATCCTGAAATCTAGACAACAGGACTTGTGATATACCCAAGACAAGCTCAGATAACCCAACAGCTGAGGGTCAGGCACTCTACTCTCAGTGGCTGGCTGGCTTTCTTTCTTTCTTTCTTTCTTTCTTTCTTTCTTTCTTTCTTTCTTTCTTTCTTTCTCTCTTTCTTTCTTTCTTTCTTTCAAAATAAAAGACTTATTTATTAATTTATATAAGTACACTGTAGCTGTTTTCAGACACACCAGAAGAGTGCATCCGATCACATTACAGATGGTTGTGAGCCACCATGTGGTTGCTGGGGTTTGAACTCAGGACCTCTGGATGAGGTGCTCTTAACCACTGAGCCAGCTCTCCAGTCCAGTGGCTGCCTTTCTAAGAACCTGTAATTTCTACTCTTTCATCTCGCTCTAGTGTGATATATTCCTAGAAGCTTGCTGACAAAATACTATAAAAGTCTTCTACCTTGAAATAAGGGAAATCTTGTCATTATAAGCAAATAGTTTTAAAAGGAAGAAATACTAAAACCATTTTTTCCATATAATTCTGCCATGATGTCATAAAGCAACTACATTAGTAGCCGATCTATTTTCTGTTTATTTGAGATTCATGGATATAAAACATAAAATAATAAAGAGATGAACAGATGACCCTCCCCCACAGGGTCAGTGCTGACACCAACGATCTTTATTGGCTAGAATCATCTATCCTCCGTGTGAGAGAGAAGTCTGCAGGCCTGCAGTAAGTTTGGCCATGGACAGATGCAGAGTCTATGTAATTCAGATATTAGAATACTTACACATCCCACAGGTTCTACAAATACTACACAGAAGTCAGGAACTGTACATGAATTTACAAGTCCATGCACATTTAGGGTCAGGTCTATAAGCACAAATTAGTCATAACTAATTGTTCAGTCCTGAGCAGATATGTCTTTATAAAGACAAAGTACAAATTTTCTCTCATTTCTTACAAATAGAAAAAGATATCCCTAGAGCCAATCACTACTCTTTTTGAGAATTTTGATGAAACCATATCCCAATGCAGCAAGTGGAGGGACCCTGGTTTGGGTCATTATTATTATTATTTTTTTCTTTGAAAAAACCTTCCAAAACAAGGTGTGAGACTCACACAGAAAATCATGGGCCCGTGGAACTAAGACATCTTGGTCACAGCCTCACTACCACGCACAGCGAGGGGTGGGACTTCGAAATCACAGTGCAGAAACATCAACAGAGACATGCAGACTGAGCATGACGGTCTGGAATGCCCAGGTCCTGGCCGTCTGCCCCTAGACCCAAACCTTGAAATGCTAGTCTCATCCCTGTGATGGGCTGGGTGGGGCTTCGGGAGATGGTTAGATTCTGAGGGAGGAGCTTCATAAATTCGATTAGTGCCTTTAAAAAAATGCTACAGAGAGTCTCCCTGGGGAGGACACAGTATCACGTCGGTGGTCTGTGACTAGGAAGCAGACCCTCACCAGAAGAGTCTTGAACTTGCAGGCACCAGAACACATCAAGTAAATATGTAATTATCTGTCTTTGTTGTTTTGGGGACAGGAGCAAGAACAGACTAAGTTCATTCTCTAAGCTCAACCATCAAATCCATCAAATGGGGATATCTGTCTATTATCCATTCTTCTTCTTTTTTTTTTTTTTTTTTGGTTTTTCGAGATAGGGTTTCTCTGTGTAGCCTTGGCTGTCCTGGAACTCACTCTATAGACCAGGCTGGCTTCGAACTCAGAAATCCACCTGGCTCTGCTTCCATTTCTTAATATCTTCCCAGAAAACAACTATCATTTTACATACATAAGAAAGTGAACTCTTACAATGATTCGTGTATTCTCTTACCTCTTAATCTTTCTCTCTGTTAGGCTATAAAGTTTCAGGTTGGTAATATATAAAATATAAGCATATAAGGATATTTGTGATTTAACCTTAAAGCAGGATCACTCAGTGTTGCCCCTATATCATGTATGGCTGAATCCCATGCAGGGTGGGTGGCTATTTCAATTTTGCACGTTTTCCCGGGAGGGTCAGACAGACAGAAATATCAGCCTTTTACTGGGGTTTCAATGGTGGGAGCCCATCTTTGTGCTCATTTAGTTGTCTTGTTTTTTGTTTGCTATGTGAGAGACACCAACTGTCAGGCTACCAGACATGCATGCTCTTTCTCAGAGCACTGAAGACATGCACGGCTCTCCCAACATGCTCACAGTTCCCACAGCCAACTTCAAATACCTGGTGATATCTTCTGATAGCTGGGCAGGGTCTGGTGGGTAAAACTTCACATTAAATGAAAAATGCCAAGCACCGCCTGCAGAGATAGGACAGAAACAATAGTCAGAACAAATCCTTAGGGAACTACCGTCTACATAACGATCTTAATTCAAAGCATGGCGTGCCTCGGCTCAGGGCAGTAATATCAGGTACCGTTTTGACCGCTATTACCTGAACTCTATAGATAATTTAATTTCAAATCTTGTCGCCAGTCTTTATTGGCCCTTTTAGCAACCAAGGAGAGTGACCAAATTTTCTCCATTTCTCATAATCAACGGAAGCCAACCACAGGGGTAATCCTGTACCAGAGAGCTGGCATTGGCTAGATTTACTGTTAGGGATTTCTTGGTAGCAAGTATGCCAAGCACACACAGAATTACCATCTTCTAGGTCCTCTCCCCTTTGTTACTGCAGGCCAAATCTCATTATGATAAATGCCAAGGGACTAGCAAACATCTATGTATTTTATGGGAAAGGTTTGTGGTAGTGAATATTGCTTTCAATAAATGGGCTGCTCTGTAGCCGCTGAAGAGTCCTTTCTTGCTCAAGAGAAAGTCTTGATGCAGTAGATACTGGACATCACTCAATCCCACTCCCAACTCACATGAGCCTTTTTTTTTTTTTTTAAACATCGTGCCATATTTTGCCCAAGGCATTTTTGAAGTCTTCTACAGAAGCAAAACTATCAAGCAGATGTTGGCCTCTGCATTCCTCTTCCCTGTTTGTATATGTCCACACTTAAAGTAGCGCCTAGATTTACTGGGTGCTATGGTCTGGATTTAAAATGTTCCCTCGGAACTCATGTTGAAGGCTTGGTCCTTGCTGAAGCCGTGCTTGGGGGGCGGGGCTTTAGGATGTGACTGGGTAATACCAGCTCTAACTTCATGACTGGATTAATACACGCATAGATTCATAGCTTCATGGGAGGTAGAGGAAGGACACTTATAAAAATAAGTCATTCTCCCCCTACCTCCCCCTTCCTGGGAGCAAATAGAACCAAGTGACCATGAAACTATGAGCCTCCTTTAGGCTGGCTCCTGGGTATTTTATTACAATGTTAAAAGCCATCCAGCACACTGAACTCCACACTTCAGAAACCAAGCAACTGCGTTAACATGAACACGAAGTAGAGACAAACAAACTCATTTATTTCCTTTTCTGTATTTGTTTTTAGACATAATCTTTTATTTTATTTTTCTTGCTCCTTTCTGTTGGCTTTAAGCTACAGTGACTTATCAAATTCTGGGCATTCCGTCTCTGTGACACTGAACTTGTTTCCTTCTGTCATCAAGTACATGAAAGGTTCTTCAGCATCACCTCTGGAAGGATCTGTAAAGTTCCTTAAGGTTCACTGACATTCATGCCGCAGGCTTGCTCTCATTCCATGTCTCTGTGACCCCGCTGGATGGCAATTACTTGTCCAGCCCTCTTCACTCTGTCCTTCTCCCTTTCCTCTGTCTGTGAACTCCGGGTGTTCCACAAGCCATTCCCAGACACCCCGGACAAAGGAGCACCACCACCCTTCCGTCTCCTGCAGATGTGGCAGTGCTCGGCTCTGTCAGTGTCTACATTTCTGTCATCAGTGTCATAGCTCCACTTGTGGCTTCTTGTTTATTCTCCGAACTACCACCACCTACCTCACGCTTAAGGTTCTATAAGCCAAAGAGTTAGTAGCACCTCAGTCAGCTATTATTGGGTACTTGATACCATTTCTAAGACATTCAAGACATGAATGAAACATGAACTTTAAGAATTATAAGCCTGAGAGAAAAGTAATTCTGTAGGAGGACCGGCAGTCTTGGTTAATCTGGACCTCCCAAATCTCTCAAACACTGGACCACCAAACAGACAGCATATACCAGCTGATATGAGGCCCCCAACACACATACAGTAGAGGACTTCAAGGTCTGTGTTCATTCAGCGATGATGCACCTAACCCTCAAGAGACTGAAGGCCCCAAGGAGTTTAGAGGTCAGGTGGGGTGGGGGGTGGGGGCATCCATGTGGAGATGGGGTGGGGTGGGGAGGAGGTGTGGGATGTGGAGCAGTCGGAGGGTGGATGGGGGAGGGGCAGGGAATGGAATATGGAGTGTAAAAAATGAATTACAAATAAAATTAAATTTAAAAAAAGAAAAAAAAAGATTTATAAGCCATAAATATCTGTCATTCAAATATATTTTTGGTATTCATTTTTTTCTACCATTTCAAAAAGTATCTTTTTATTGTTCTGAAACTTGGGTTATTTTGTTTTTGTGTCCCTATTGATTCTTGTTCAGCTCTTATTAAAAGAACTCTCCTTCTGTGTCTACCAATAGTGAGGTGACATCAGGAACAGGCTGTACACCAAGCAAGTGGGATATAAACTAATGAGTTACTCATGGGAAGAAGGCTGATTGCGCCTCATCATTTTCGTGGACTTCAAGTAGGCCTTGACTCTATTGACAACTCAGAGTTGGAAACCAATCACTAGAGATTAGGAGCAACTTTTCAATACAAAACCCTTATCCTACTTATTGATTTGTAAATGATGGTGAGCCCAAATGTGTTCTGAGAAATGACATGTTTCTATGCTTTATCCCAGAAGCTTGCATTCCTAAACCTTGGAACGTTCTTTGGTTATATTAAGTGTCCTAATTTGGGAGGTATGTGTGTGTACGTGCTTGCGCAGTATCTCAGTGATGACCTCTATTACAAAGGAGTCACCTGCTTAAGTGTATACTGGGATAACTGCAAAGTCTTTAAGAGAATTTGCAAACAAGTGGAAATTTTAAGGAGACAGTAACACAATCTATGTGCTCATCGGGGCCCTAAACAAAAGGGAGTGAAATGAGACACTGAAGCAGAGACTACTGAGGAAGTGAAATTAGGAGAGTGGGGTAGAAGGAAAGGAGGGAGAGGGGAGGGGAGAGAGAAGAGGGAGAGGAGGGAGGGAGGAAGGGGGAGAGAGAGAGAGAGATAAGAGAAGAGAAGAGAAGAGAAGAGAAGAGAAGAGAAGAGAAGAGAAGAGAAGAGAAGAGA
>CACVCL010023336.1:0-18917 GCA_902729485.2 Mus minutoides
CCAAAGCATTCCTCCACGACATCGCTTTACCCTCATCTTTTGTTGAAGCAATGAGAAAACTGTAACGCTGTCCTTATTGGCACCAAAAATTTAGTATCAACCACAATAGAGCTTCCTTTCAATACTCAACTTCCAATGTCACTATAACTTCTTCCCTTCCCAGCATGTTGTTGTTGTTGTTGTTGTTGTTGTTGTTGTTCTTGTTTTCCATTTCCAAGTTTCTATCACTTCATCGGGACCTCTAATGCACTGATACTTTGGACAGTTTTTACTTGATGATGTTTTTCTTGAACCTTCAGTGGAGAAGTAGAAATTGTGGTTGAGGGAAAAGGTTTTTGGAAGATTTATTCTGGTTTTCATTATATGTTTGTGTCTATGTGTATGTGCATATGACTGTGTGTGTGTGTGAGTGTGTGTGTGTGTGTGTGTGTGTGTGTGTGTGTGTGTACATGACTGTGTGTCCATAGATGTCAGAGGTGTAGTATTTCCTGGAGCTGGAGTCCTAAGTGATTGTAAGGCACCTGATACAGGTACAATGGACTAGGGTCCTCTATAGGAGCACTATGGGCACTTAACCCCTAAGCCATCTCTCCAGTCCAAGAAGAGAGATTGAAAACACTCATTTAAAAAAAAATGTTGGTGACTATAAAATCCATGAGTTGGGGAAAGCATCTCTTGGTATCTAATTTGTGTTTTAGGACTCAACAACTTCAGTAGGTAGTGAATATTAAGGAAAAGAAAGAAAGGATGATTTATGTTCAGATAAGTTGAGTCTGACTTCCAACAGACCATAGTTATATATAAGAGCGAGAGTGAATTTGGAGGCCTTCATTACCTTTCGGTCATATTAACAAAATCTTCTTGATTTATGTTTCTGTTTCCAGACATGATCCTATGGCCCACTCTACATTGTGAATCACAAGATCCTTACTTAATTACTTAGAGCCTTTTACCACTTCTTATGGACTTCCGGTAAACATTCTAAATAAACTAAGGTTCCTGAGATGTACCCTCTGGTGCAGAGCCTAGGCTAATCCTCTAGCCATTCCCAAATAGCCTGCTCACCAAATATCAAATACTTCCCTCAGTTTTCTGGCCATCCAACCACCATTTGTTCTTTCAAATTAAACTCAAAGGCTACCTCATTAGCAAAGACTTCTGTCCAAGGCCACATTGCTGTTTCCAGCTCCCTGCCCCTGTTGTTAGCCATCTCCCCATCTGACAGTACTTACCCACTGTTGCATAATGCTTGCAAACTCAGGCAGTAAGACAATGAACTCTTTGTGGGCAAGGACTTCGCTTTATGTCCCACTGTTGCCCCCAAAGTCAGCAGAGTGTCCAGCACATCATAACTCCACCACTAGTGTCCTCCCCTCTCCCCGAGTAAAAGGAGAAAAGAGAAAATTCCATATTTTCTATTTTCCCTCCCCTCCTACATGTAAGCAAAGCTCTAGCTTAGATATGGTTCCAGAACCTTGGTGTTTCCAGTCAGCAATGTCATAGATAAAATGCGGAGACGAGTTCATATAGAACTGACAGCTAAATAGGACCAGTATCTAGCAATTCAAAAGACTGGGAAATTGCTATTTTTATAGACTCTGGGTCTTAAAGGAGGGTATGGAAACACCCAAACTTCTGGTTTTGAGGATTTCCTCTCCTAGTATAATGTACCTCACTTTGAAGGGGGATTTTGTTACTTCACAAAGAGAAGAATGTAGAGCATCTTTGAGTTCAGTCCTGTATAACCCAGGACAAATGGGTTCCTGCCACTTTTAAGTTTCTCGTTTGTAAACAGAAGGGTTTCTACTAAATAATCTCTACCACGCATTTCAAATTTTAAATTTATGAGAGCTCCAGCTTCCAGTAGAATAGTGACAGCTATTTAACTCCAAATCCATTCTCACATCTCCAAAAAGGAAAACATAATAGTAATAATAATAATAATAATAATAATAATAATAATAATAATAACACAAGAGTAAATAAAAATAGTCATACCCTAGGACTGTGCCAAGTATATTTTTGGCACAAGTAGGAAGCCAAGTAGATTTTGAGGTTAAAATTGTACAAAGTCAGGAAGTAAAGCAAGCAAGTAGCAAGGCCATCTGGAAAGTGTATGCCAGAAGGCAAAGGGAGTAATGACCAGGAGGATAGGGATTCAGAGGGAAGCGCCACCCACAGTGGGGATGAGAAGGACACTTGGGGATTCAGTGCTTCAGAGTACTGCAGAACAGGGGAATCTATTGGGAAGGGCTGGAAGGCACGGAGCACAAATATGACTGCCTAGAGACTGGAATGGTTCTGAGGAAGAGGAAGGGGACCTCAAAGGGGCACAAGTTTGACCCTTTCTGGCCAAAATAAAGAAGGATAAAAATTGACACCAGGAGATGAAAATGGACATTAAACGGCCCTTCAGAAACAAACGAGAATCACCAGTGCAGAAGGTACATCGTTCTTTGCCTGCCGAAGGCACCACACGATAAATACATTCCATTTCATAGCTCAGTAAGAGACTACTCCTGAACTAAAAATAAAACCATTGTAAGTCTCCTCCATCCCTGGCTACATACAACCCTTACTGCAGTGTATGAAAGTAAGTATTCCAAAATGAACAGAAAATGACTGACACTATCATACAAAGTCATTATAAAAGTAAGTTAAAAATGAGATATGAAAAAAATTTCAGTTGGTAAAAATGCAATATACCCCATGAAGTTGAGGAAAACTATCACATTTTGTCTTACCCTGGATTAAACATTCTAAACACAAGTCTGCACATATGAAGACAATTCAAGTTATAAATTTAAACAATGGTAAGTTTACATTTAAATACTGATCTGATAACAAAGTAGACAAAAAATAAACAGAAGGATGTGAAAGAATTAATCAAACTTGGGAAATGAGTTGTGGAAAAGGTGAATTCATCTTACGTGGGAAAACTACAGATGTCCAAGGGAGAACAAAGTTAAGCAAAGGCTAAGGAGAGATGAAGAGGCAATCTTCAAAACAATCAAGAGATCAAAGTTGTGTTTAAGTTCTGATCCCAATACCCACATTTTGGGCAGTCGGAGCCACCTGTAATTCCAGCTCCAGGGGATCTGACTCCCTTTTGTGTCCCCTGTGGATGCTTCACCTATATAGTGCACATACATACACAGAAAGTAAACAATTCAATCTTTAAAACAGTAATAGCACAATGGGGTTTTGTTATACCGATCCTCATATTATCTAAATGTATAAAAGTTCTAGCTGTAATGATGTAACCATAAAAGCACCATGTAAGGGAATTCATTTGGCAGATATGCTAAAGAAAAGAATCTCTTCACTTATTTAAAGTTCTTAATAACAGAGTATAGTGGGCACATTCTTTTAATCCCAGCACTTGGGAGGCAGGGACAGGTGGGTCTCTATAAGTTTGAGACCAATGTGATCTACATAGAGAACTGCAGGCTGACCAGAGATACATATGGAGACCTTGTCTCAAAACAGCAACAAACAAACAAACAATAAAACTTCTTTAATAGGGCAGAATCAACACTTCAAAACACAGAGATAGCTCAGTCTATAATTTGCTTGCTTTGTGAGAACAGGGACCTGGATTTGATCCCCAGAGCCTACGTAAAGAGAGAAAAAGGTCAGGATAAGTGGTGCTCCCTTGAGGAGGTGGGCATAAGCAGACACCTGGGGCTCACTTGTCCAGGTCCAAGCCAATGAAAGACATTAACTTTTAAAAGATGTACTGCGTTCAAGAAATGATGGTGCATGGTCTTCTGGCCTGCATACACACACACACACACACACACA
This sequence comes from Mus minutoides, assembly GCA_902729485.2. Classification (NCBI taxonomy): domain Eukaryota; kingdom Metazoa; phylum Chordata; class Mammalia; order Rodentia; family Muridae; genus Mus; species Mus minutoides. The sequence goes on from CACVCL010023336.1 coordinate 3,805, forward strand.
CACACACACACACACACACACACACATACACAAAGGCAGGTGATAAATAGGAGGGGGAAGTATAACATTCCACAAAAAGGAGCTATTTTTCCTACTGATACTAATAGTTTAAAATCTGATGGAATTGTAAGCAGTGTTTGCAAGGTAGGCATGTGGAATGATTCCTATAGACTCACGTGTTTGAATGCTAGGTCCTCAGGTGGCGGTGGTATTTTGGAAGATGATGAAACCATTAGGATATGTTCTGTGTTTGTTATTCCATCAAGCTATGAGAAAGTAAGGAGCTTGAGTACCATGCTCCAAGTCACCTTCCCACCATGATAAAACTTGGCTTTCTTAAACCTTCAGCCACAATAAATCCTTGGCCGGTGAAGTGTGTAAGCCTGCCAGAACTGAAGAGAACTGACTGTAATATTATCATCTAACCTGCACATTCACTCTGTAGCTTGTGATCTTCCTCACATGAACACACATACACACACACATACACACACACACACACACACACACACACACACACCACCACCACCACCACCACCACCACCACCACCACCACCATCATCGTATCATCATCAACAACAACAATATATAATATGGTAATAACAATAATAAAGTTTTTTAAACCCCGAAATCTTGGCAATCATCTTCTCGGTGGCTCAGTAGGTCCAAGATCCTCTCTTATACTTCCAGTATGAAAGTGGAAATTGTCCAGGTCCTATGGAAGGAGCATGGCCATTTCTAATGAAATGACAAGCACATCGTCCCTTAACTCTGCAACCCCATTTTTTCAGTTACCCTGACGATACTCCTCTGATCACTGCAGAATGAAAACGTTTATGGGGGCTTTTCCTCATGGCACCATGTGTAATTAAAAACTCCAATGGAGACGATCCAAATGTTCATCTGCAAGAGACTAATTAAATAATTGACAATGCAAGTCTGTAAATGAGAAGTTATAAAGCATCAGAAGGAAAGTGAATCTCCCTAGTCCCTTTTGCACTTTCATTTTGATACTTAGTCTCTCTGATATGAGACTGGCCTTCAAATCATTCTGAAGCCCAGGTGAGCCTTGAACTGTAATCTTTCTCCCTTAACCTCCTAAATAGTCTTTCTCCAATGTTCTATAATAAATGTTAAATATTTATCTATTGATCAATGACAATGGCTCTAAGTTAAAGACTAAGTATGTCTAATAGGACAATTCTTCTGTACAATTCTTCACAATTGAATAAATGCTTTTTAAAAATTGTTAAAAGTTTTCCATTAAGGTAATCACAGAAACCTAAACATAAGTTAGATATTTGAAAAACGATGGTATCCTTTTTAAATCTTCCGAGTATGATAATTAAAATGTAATTATTTAGAAGAATATCCATAGTAAATGTGACAAAAATATTACCGGCCAATTTGTATGAAAATTATCTGAATATTTTATTATTAAATTATTATTAAACTATATGAATATATTAATATAGGAATATATTATTTACTGTGCTATTTTTCCAAGGCCATTTTTCAATATTTTTCAAAATAAAATGTTGCAGAAAATACTGTACTTAAAAGAAAAAGATATGTTTTTTTTTTAAACTCTAAGTGTGTCTAATTCTCCAGGCAAAGTATCTTTAGCATCTGTCTATCATGTTCGAGCTGTGGCTGGCTCACAGTCTCTGCTGTATCTCAGCCAGGATCCCTGGAAACGGTAGCATCATGGTTTGCAAGGCCTCTCTCTTCCTCCTCCAAAATCTCTCTCCTAAATAAGGATTTTGTGAAGACTCCACTCTGTGCAATTATTTTCAATAGATCTGAGTTATCTCAAGGCTAAACTCAACCTCTTTAGCCTTATTCTTGCTTCTGTGATGAACTTGTATTTTAAACTGCTGCCATGACAGACATCCGTATCCAGGGGAAGACTGCAGAAACCGCAGAATGAACTCATTTGCTGCTGAATTTGACATGTCCCCTCCCTTAAAACACAATTCTGCTGCTGAATTCCATGTAGTCCTAACAGCACCATCCACTACCATGCAGGCATGGCCTCTTTGACTCAGCCTAGGTTCTGCCCGCTCTTAATCCACTTCTTGGCCTCAATTCCTTTACATCTGCTGGGCCCCACCCATAGCCGGTCTCTTTCACCTTAGGCCTTCATCATTTCTGAGACTGAATCTACGACCAGTCTATCAACTTAGCTTTGCCCAGTGTTCCATGTTCCATGTTAAATGACTCTCAGTGGCAGGCAGTGAGGAAAGAAGGCCTTGGCTCCCTTTCCTCTTCTCTTGGGGACAAATGCATCTCAGTGAGAAGTGACTGGCTGGCAAGCAGCTGTCACCTAAAGCTTTGGATGAGAAAATGTCACAGAACTCATTTGCTCTTCACCAAGGTTCCCACAAGCTCAGTGTGACAAATGCCAAAAATATTAACAAGCAGAAAGTCCTTTTGTTCTGTCTAATTCCCAATGCAGAAGCTAGAGGGTGGTGGCTACATGGTGAAAAACATCCTTTAGACCATGACTGGCCATGATGTGCCTGATACTCATGGTGCTCATGTACACACAGCAAGCTACACTGCCTGGAGATGCCTGCAGCTGAGGTGGATGAAACAGATGTTCTAGAGCAGGGAATTGGCAAACTGTGGCTGTCAGGTCAAATACAGTCCATGCTTTGATTTCTGCAGCCTACTAGGTGAAGGCATCTTTTTAACTTTCATATCCAAGAAAGACCCAAAACTTTACATGGACTACAAAATTTAAAATAGTTACCATGATGAATTATGGAAAAAAGTTTAAATACAATATAAATTTGAATGCTATGATTGTCCATCAATAACTAAGCAGCTATAAACAGCCACTTAACCCTCATCTGTCTTTATTCTCTTAAAGGTATGCATATATTCATGCGTATGTAACTTAGGTGTGGGTCCCCTTGGATGCCCGAGGAAGGTGTGAGGTCCCCTGGAGCTGGTATTGGTGGTAAGTTACTTGATATGGGTGCTGGGAACCAGATCCAGGTCCTCTCCGAGAGCAAACAGAGCTCTTAGCCATTGTGCCATCCCTCCAGCCTCCCTGGCTTACCCTCTGCTCATCCTGGTTTGCTTGCTTGCACATGTAGATGAAATATCTACACTTGGGATACTGAAAAAAGTTAAGTGAATTTGTGTTTATAATTTATTTCGTGTAATACTTGATAGACAACTGCTTCACAATTGATATTTATAATTACACTAGAGGGATATGTTACTTTAAATCATCATGCTTGCCTTTTCAAAAATATCGAATCCATATTAAAAAGGGTAGAATTTTTCTCTATGGCTTTCTTCCCCTGGCTGAGATTAATGGAAGAAGATGAAGAAAAAAAAATGGAAATTTCAAAATGCTTGCCAATTATTCTAGACTGCCAAAGAGGAATGTTGGTGTATATATAGTCTACTATTTAGTAGGACATATCAATGAATCTTTGCATTTATAAGCAGAGCTTCAGAGCCAAGTAGGGTAGGGATTATAGAGATAAGTCAGTCTACACAATGAAAATGGAGGAATTGGGTTTGAAAGAGAGAATCATGTTTCTTATTCATGGGGACAGACAGAATATATAATCTCTCTCTCTTTGTTGAACACAGAGAAACAGTAAAAATAACAAAAAATAATGTCTTTTTAAAATAGTAGATACACACACACACACACACACACACACACACTTGTTCAAAGACAAAGAACAGAATTCTCAGCAGAGTGAAACATGGAAAGATATGTGTCCTTAAAAGGAAAAAGCAGAAATTGTCATACCATATACCATATAGGAAAATGAGGATGTTATACATAGGCCCAAGATTGTTGCCAGTCAGCTATTGGGACATTGTAGCTCTAGATATTATCAGAAATCAATCACAAAAATATGAGACCAACCCAATCTTCCACTATGTGACCCAGATTCTACACCTCTTGTTGCTAAAGAAGCCATTCAGAAGATGTGCTAATTGAGCGATATACAGCATAGAGACAGGAAGAAAGGTAAGACAAAGAAGAACGTACAGTTGGCTTTTGAATGTCTTTTTAGCAGTAATAGTCCTGAGAGTAGTAGGTGTCACCAACAGCAACAACAGAAAACTCCAACCCTCTCTTCAAAAGAGATGAGAGAGAATTTATTCTGGAGCCAAATATAAGTGACCATGGTTTGGGAACACAGATTCAGGTTAGCCCAAATTCCAATGTGCTAACAGTTTCGTGAAATTCTTTTAGTAACAGAACAAAGAAAGTCACAAATCAAGATACTTTCCAAAAGCATTAGTGGAAACTTTAAGTAGGTGGCTACAGCAAAATAGAGAAATCTCAGCTACAGGACTGGGGATGCTATCTGATGACACTCTTAGCCTTTGGGTTGGTGGAAACTAGGTTTTGTCAAGTTAATATACTCCAAAGGTTTTATCTGTTAGTCACAATGTGTAAGGTCAGACACAGTGGTAGGAAAGGAATAGTTATTTAGGGAGCTAAAGATAGCCCAAGGCAAATTGTAACTAGGCTTAGGACCTGCAACATTCCAATCTCTCTACAACCTTTGAAATTCTAATCAGTTAATCTGCCTTGCAGAAGACTCAGTGGAAGGAACAAACTCTTTCTGGGAACTTTGGTTCCCATAGGCAAGCAAAAAGCCCACTGAGGACTGGGGAGATGACTCAGTCTGTAAAGCACTGACTTTGCAGGTATAAGGGTCTGAGGCTGCTCCACAGATCCATGTGAACGCCAGACTGATGGTGTGTGCCTTTTAATCCTGATGTCAATGCGTTGCAAAGTGGAGACAGACAGATCTCTAGAAACTCTGGACAGCTAGTCTTGCCTGTTTAGTGAAGTTTCAGGTCAAGGAGAGATCTGTCTCAAACAAAAGGAAGAAGATGATTGACATTATCCTATGATCTTCACACACACACTCAAATACTCTCATATACAAACACACATACACTCACATGCCACACACTATCACAAAGCAATACACTCACACAGACACATTCACATACACTCACACATATACACAACGACACAATAATTCACACTCACATACACAACACACTGTAACACACAAACACATACACATTCACACAAACACACCACTAACACACTTATATACTCACTCACACAAGCAAACACACACACATACATACACACACACATACTCTCACATACAAACAATTCATATATGCATACACTCACAAACATAAACACACACTCACATACTCTCACAAACACATTGACATACTAACACATACACACACTCACACATGCATACTCATACACATACATTCACACTCACAAACATACACACATGAAAAGGAAGTCTCAAGTTCAGGATATAGCATCATGGTTCTGTGGGGTGTTATTATCTACAACAACAGAATGGGTGGACTGTTACCATGTGAACAAACAAACAAATAAATCCAAAGGCTTTGATCAAACATCCTCTGTGGTCAGTATAATATAATTTACAAGTAGAATGTAAGTGAGAAAAAGAGTTCCATAGAGTCAACAGACAATACTCCTAGCTGCTATGGGCATACAGAAAAGGCTCAAAGGGAGTCCGCATTGCCATCGACTGGCGCGCGTGCACGCACACACACACACACACACACACACACACATACACACACACACACACAAACACACACACACAAACACACACACACACACACACACACAGAAGACCTGTTTGCACAACAGAAAAAGGAGATGAAAGGGACTCCCTACCAGTTATTACCACTGTTTCCTCTTGTGTCTTTGGGGGGGGGCAAGACTGAGACTGAAGATGAGGTAAGTAGAGCTCTGGCATCTATGAGAAAGTGTTAAGAGGAGGAGACTCCGGTGATTAACAGCATAATAGACTTAGATGCTGACCCCATCTCTCTCTATGGTCCAGTTTTTATGAAAAATGTCTTCCTACTAAGAAGTCCAGTAGGTCAGGCCATTATCCATAAGCCAGCAGTGGCTTCACAGAGATGCAGAGAATAGACAGGATGTCAATCTCGGTAATTCTCATGTAGGACCACCAGCCCATTCTACTAAAAGGACAATGCACTAGAATCTGTCTCGTACACTCAAATAGGAAGGTCTCAGACTACACATGCCCAGGTGACCCAACCCTATTCAGTTATTTGTATCATACCAAGTTATCAGCAATCTCAGGCTTGTAGCTTCCTCATTCATAGCAAGCAATAAAAAGGAGCAGTTATAACCATAACCCCTGGGAGAGCATCTGGGCTCAGTGGGGAAGTGTGCCACCACCATAGTGGAAGCAGAAAATATTTCTAAGGAGATATCATGACCCAGATACACCATGTCCAGCTATATACAGTCACTTGGGGCATGGCCAAGAGTATTTTGGTCAAAACAGGATACAGTCTAAGAAAAATGACAAAAGTTGAGGCAAGTGTCCCAATTTGAAGGTCAATAGATAGGAAGAGTTCTCTTCAGTTAGAGAAGGATCACCTCTTTGTTCTGGTCAGTCCTTTAACTGATTGGATGAGGCCTCCTTATGTTAGAGAGGCCAATCAGCTTACTCTGTCTCCCAACATAAACATAAAGCTCATCTAAAACCACTGTCAGGGTAACATGCAGAATAATGTGCATACGAACCAGCATCTAAGCATCTTGTGGCCAGTCAAGCCAGCATATAATACTAGCTGTCACAGTAGGAAAAACAATATTAATTAGCTATCTCCAATAAATAGTGAAGCTCAAAAACACCAGAATCCCTATAAGCATTGTGCTTTTTTAGTTAGCTGTGTGTACTAATTTTGTTTTCCATAGCTGTGACAGAGGTCCTGACACAACTTAAGTGAAGAAGGGTTCATTTGACTCTCACCGTGTCCAGGGATTTCAGTTCAGCAGATCTCAGAAGCAGCTGTGGGTATAACCTTCCAAGTAACCTGTCCTGGTGACTTGGGTTCTCTAGTTAAGCCCTACCTCCCAAAGACTTCACAGCCTTTTCCAAACCACCTGCATTAAACATTGACCAAAGTTCAAGCACATGAGCCTATCTAACTCTAATACCATATAAGGAATTGAAAGATAAAAATCATTAGGTTTCTAGTGAATGTCTCTTTTGAAGAGACTCATTCCATTCTCCTTCTGAAAGAAATCATGAATAAGTAAAAATCTAATTATGCATATCCTAACCTGGGTCCTAGGATTCTCAGGCCTTCTTCTATTGGCTAGACATAAAGAAATACCATACTAATATGGGACACACTGAAATAGCCAATATATGGCTTGGCAGATATCATGCAATCCTAGAAGGTCTTAGCCAAGCCAATCACATCCTGAGTGAACCCCGCCTGTGTTATAGATAATTAAACAGTAGCTTTAAACAACTGATCTTCCTGGTAATGTCAACTAATTGGTGCTCTGGAGCAGGACAAGAATGAATTCATAGTATTCCTTCTACATGCCCCCAACCCCAAGATATGCTACTGATTAGAAGAGATCTGGTATGTTAATACAGGCGCAAAACAAAAACAAACCCGTAGACCAATAACATGGACAGAAATGATCCTGACCTTTGAGAGATCCGGATCCATGAGGACAAGAGACTGAAACAATGTTACTATTATTTGCCTATGTGTCGGGCCCCAGAGTTACTCATGCCTTGAATTAAAGTCTTCTAGATGCTGCTCAGTTACACTCCTATTCCCAGAGGATAAAAGAAACAAGCCAGTTAGAGGCCATGTAAAAGGGACAGGAAAAAGCTGCCTTCCCCAGCTGAGGTGCTCGGTCAGACTTCTTCCCTGGTGACTCTGTCAAGATCTTATGCATAATCCTCATGTGAGTGTGTGCGTGTGCATGTGGGTGTTTGTGTGTCTGTCTATCTGTGTCTCTCTGTGTGTGCATGAGTGTATATGTGTCTCCCTGTGTGTTTGTATCTTTGTATGTTGTGTATGTGCCTGTGTGTATGTGTGTGTGGGGTGTCTGTGTATTCTTGTTTTATGTGTGCCTGTGTATGCTTGTGTGTGTGCACACGGGTATACAAGTTTTCAAGCATATATGCGTGTCCGTATTTGTGTAATCTGTGTATGGAAGCTACAAGGCGACTTTAGAATTGCTTCTCATGTATCTTGTAGCTTTCTCTTGAGCCAAGGTTTCACACTGACCTGGAGATCTTCAAGTATGCTTCCAGGCTAGCCAGTAAGCCCCGAGCAAGGATCTGCCTACTTCTGCCTTTGGGATTGCAAGCACATGCCACTGGCATCCCCACCACGGTTTCTCTTAGTTTTTAATGTGAGTTCTGGTGCCTGAATTCAGATCCTCATGCCTTCAAGGCAAAATGTTTACTAACAGGGGCCATCTCCCTTGCCCTGCATAACTCTCTAATGGAGCAGTCTGCTTCAGTGATCATGATGGTGATGATACCACTGTTCTAATTGCTTTGTGGTACCCATTGAAAACCCTAGAACTTAGAACATCCTAAAGAAGCAGCTCGGGGAAGAGGAAAATTTTGGAGATGGATACAACCCACTGTGTATAAGACAGTAAGTGCAAGTTTGCCATATTGTTTTTAGGATGGGCAATTTCTTTACAGACTTACGGAAATAAACTGCGTGGGTGACAATCTTAAAAAGGACAGGTAACTATCATGTTATCTAGAATTCATTACAGAAGTCAGTCTTCAAGATGACACCAATAATCCTGGTCTTTTGATCTCCTGTATCATATATACTATCTCATGTCAGACAGGGCTGTCATATGTGATCATGTGTGATGTCCAACACTAGGTAATAGAAGACACTACTGTCTCTTGGATGAGTGAAAATAGCTGCCACTTTATAAGGACACTCATCCTACCCTATGGAGAAGCTTATGTGCAAAGAAAGAGAATCTCTACCATCAGGACCAGTATCCCAGCCGTGGCTATAACATCTTGGTCGTGCCTCCTCCAGTTCCAGCTAAGTTCAGATGATGGTAACTTCTTGAGGATCCCTAAGCCAGTATATCCCAACCAAGCTGCTCCCAACTTCCTGGCCCACAGAGACTGTGAGAGATTAAAACTTGTAAAGTATTGGCAGCTGTGGTCACCCATTCAAGACCTGTGCAAATCAGGCTCGTCAACAGTCTAGCATGGATGAGGGAGGACTACACAACCCCCACTTTCAGCTGAGGAGCTCATGACAATTGATGACTGGTTTGTTTTGTTTTTTTAAGGATAGGTTTCTAGAAGGTTCCGAAGAGGCTGGCAACACTCCAGTGGATTTCCCCATACCTATTTACCAATTGTGCTCAGTGGAATATTTTCTACAAAAACTAATATGAAGTTTAGAAGGACTTTGAGGAGTTGAGGAGGGAATTGGGAGGGGAAGTGGGGGAGACATGGTTGGAATACATTGTTTGCATGTATGAAATTCTCAGAGAGTAATTTTAAATATTATGTATGCATCAAAACATGACAGTTGTTGGGTTTTTTAAACTTTTTGTTCTTTGTGAGTTCCACATCATGCACTCAGTCCAGCTTACCTGCCCATTCCCTCATGTTGGTCCTTCAACCCTGTAACCTTCCTCCCCCAAAATAAAAAGCACACACACAATCAAAAAACAAACCAAGGTATAGAAAACAGCTCATCATGGAAGCTGTAGTGTGTCACAATGTGTCCCACAGTCTAGCCCTCTGTCCACACATCTCCACTTTCAAATGTTCATTGCAATCAGTCATGGGGGCTGGTTCAATATCTCTGGCTTCTGTGACACCATCAGTATTGGTTCCTCACCAGGACTCTTCCCAGTTATCCTGTCATTGTCCTGTGTCGTGGGGATCCTGCAGCTTTGGGTTTTTTAAACTTTTTATTCTTTGTGAGTTTCACATCATGCACCCAGTCCTGCTCACCTGCCCGTCCCCTCATGTCAGTTCTTCGACCCCTTGACCTCAGCCGGACTGGCCCTTTCTCATGTCCCAACCACTTGTAAATGATAAGAGATTTGGGGGCGGACCAACTCAGTGCCCTGGGTGGAAGTTGAGTTGATTATCATCCTGGCTCTTCCTCACCTGCACCACCAGGGCAGATTCTCCAGCAGTGCTCTGGCTAGGCCACAGTGCTGCCAATGGCTGGAGACAAAGTCAGACCTCCCGCTCTCACACCCTGGGGGCTGGCTCACGGGCACCCAGGCCTCCAGAGTTAGCTCCACTATGCTGCTCAGTCAAGATACAGGGCCTACTCCCCCAAGAGCTGCAGCCAGTGACGGGGCAGGGCCAGCTCTCCCACACACATGCGTGCCCTAGGGCCCAGCTCTCCCTTAACTACCAAAGGTGTAGAGGAGTGGGGAGGACGTCACCCAGCAACCACCTCACAACAGACCAATGGCAGGGCCAGCTCTCCCACACTTAAGCCCTCGGGTTGGCACACCCACACCACTGCCAGCAGAGACAGCTCCAGTGTGCTGCCTGTTTGAGATGCAGGGCCTACTCTCCAGAGTGGTGCCACTGGTGAGAGATGGGGCCAGCGCTCTAGAGCCAGAGAGGCTGCAGGCAGTGAGAAGCGCCGGGGGGGGGGGGGGCAGTTCTGAACAGTCCCTGGACATCCGAGTAGTCCCCAAAGGCTACCCTACCAGGAACCTTCCAATGTTCTCTAGTGGTAATATGAATCACAGACATCAACACCAGCCCCTGCCACTGCATAGCCATGGACCCAGACATGGCTCTCAGCTGCAGCTTGGCCTGGGACCTCACCTTGGACCCAGATGATGGGGCTGGCCACTCACAATAGGTTTCCTCTCCTCTCCTCTCTCCAGTCTCCAGTTCCATCTCTTCATACTGCTCAAGCTCCTCCACTTCTCTTTCTCCACCATCTGACCACCACATACTCTCACATTGTGGTGCCTCCTGCTGCAAGCTGGTCATGGGGTTGACAGGCCCCTGGTGACATCCTTCATCCCCACTACAGGACATGGCCACAAGTGGCTGTCTATGGGCCTATGCCACATTGGAGGGCAGATCTGTGGCTAGCATGGCAGTCTGAATGTCTGTCTTCCTCCTCTTGTGCTGCACTGCCTGGACTTGGTGGTTTGACTTGATTTTTCTGAGTCCTAGGCATAAAGCAGTTTTGGCTACCAAACCAGGTATCAGGCTAGGATGTCCGAATGACTGCCATCTGCTCTGCCCCTGACTAATATAAGAACACCACCACCAATAAGGTATCTCTTTGCCCATTACCTGGGGTGGGGTGGTGGTGGTGGCACATTGCTATTTTAAGCTTAGAAGTTTTCAGCCATTTTGCGGCCCAGCAGGAGATGGATAGCTAAAGCAGCAGAGAGAGAAAGCAAAGTCACTTATGAGCAAAACGCAGGACATGAGACTTGTGAAATGCAGATAACGAGTAAGGAAGTGGCGTGTGAGTTGTAGGAAGACCTCAGAAGGCATGCTAGTTATAAATAATAAATTAGTCATCTGCAAGGCATGCTAATGAAATACGGAGCGAGTAGAACGTCAGGTGAAACAAATGTAGAGAAGACAGACTATGATCATATCACCTTGTCACCCCCAAATCACCTACCCATTGTGAGCATCCATATAGACTCAGTCTGGCCCCACAGGCTCTACACAGAAAGTCTACCTAACATCCCTGAATGTCAAGAAAGGAAATTGTCAGATGATAGCTGACATTGTTCTGACAATGACAACCTTCCTGTCAGAGATCAACTGTATGCTAGCCTGGGGACCTTCCATGCTTTGGGCCTTCCTGCATCAGCAGAGAGCAAAGGATGCTGCGGACATCAGGGAGGTAGATGAGTCTGGGATTCAAGGAGTGTGGCCCTGCCACCTGCTTGTTCCCCTCCTAAGGAGTTAACCTACTGGCCCCTCTCTCCTTGCCCCTGCTGTGTGTTTAAAACAGATAGGGTGAACTGAGCTCCGTTCTATTCTAAAACCCCAGAAGTCAGTCCCTTCCTTAGTACAGAACTTACAAGCTACCTGCCACTGCATGTGACAGGGACTTTAGGGAAGTCACGTCACAACTCTGAGTATCAGGTTTCCTATAGAAAAAAAACGGGCCTAATACTGAATATAGAATATATTCATGAGAAGGCACAGGCATGTTCCAGGTTCAGCTAAGCAGTTGTCCCAACATGGTTTTCCTTGTATTTGTGTTTCTCTGTACCTGTCTCTTGCTTTGGCTACATCATCTATTAAAAGCTGTATACCCAGCTTGCAGAATTCCTACGAACAAACAGTATTTCTGAAACCATCTACCTGGGGATCTGGTGTGTGACCAATGCCGGGCAATGGTTCATTTTAAATGTCTCTTTTCCTTCCCCTGCAAACATTGGGATAGCTGCCTCTGTCCTACTATTTCCAAATTGTAGGCAGTCCCTCCATCCCTGAGCTCCAACTCAGGGCACTCCCTCACCAGCTCCCAACTTCCTGTTCCTTTGAAGGTTAGAGCTTTGTTCCCTTAATGGGGAACTGTTGCCATCTCTGCAGGAGGAAACTAAATAACTTAAATTCACCCTCAGATACAAAGGACTAACAATAGAGCCTTGCTCAAAGAGGAGCAGGAGGGAGGAGAGAGAGGAGAGTGTTGAGGGGGAGGGCAATCAGAGGTGAAAGGGAAAAGACCTCCAAGGGCAAACCTCCATATGGAACTGAACATGGTCATCCTGACATTCAGAGGCCCCTGGATCTGTCCAGAATGGACCCAGATAGGCCATTGCCTCAGAAAGACCTATCATCCTCTCATGGAGTCTCCCCCCTCCCCTGGAAGTTATCTTCTTGCTGAAGATCAAACCCTCAAGGGTTCAGGGCAACAGACAAATGCAAAGCTTGCAGCTGGGCATGGTGCTGCAAACCTGTAATCCCAACACCTAGAATTGATTCAGCTTTAAAGCTAGGCTTGGCCAGCTGCAGAGAGTGACACAACCCCCCAAACAAACAAACAAGAATGGAGCTTGCCTCCTATCAAACAGAGTTGGGAAATTAGGTGGCTTCTCTCCAGGGGAATTAGCCCCTCCACCTTCACCTTGCTTCTTCTTGGTCTCACGACTATGGAAAGGATTCCTTTTTAACTCAAACCGACAGTAACTTTGCACTATTCCAAGGTGTAACCCTAGAGCCCTGGAGCAGTCTGGTGACAAAGAGAGATGTTATACTGTAATGGAAACACACCAGCTCAAGAGTTGATAAACGTTTAGAGCCCTTGATTGTTGACACAGAGGCTTGCTATGTAGCTCAGGCTGCCCTGGAGTTCACAATCCTACACAGTCTCTGTGCTCTTTGCTGGGAGGGCAAATTTTCACCATGAGAGTCAAAAGTTTTGATTTCACAATTGAATTGGATCCCATACTAAGTCTGCCCCCTGGACAAGTGATATGAGCCTCTTCAACATCACCAGGGCTCTCTGAAGAACAATCTACGATCTGAAGAACGATCTATCTAGAAACTCTCGGAGTATGCCTCCCTTACCCTCCATTCAGAAGAGATCCAGTTTCCCTGGCTGGAGGAGCCATTTTGTAAGAGTGCGATTCAGTCTGTGTCACTCTAAATCAATATTTTCTTTGTTGTCTAATACTATCCTTGGAATCTTGACTTCATTTTCTTATAGTCCCACTTCCCCCAGAGTTGTACAAACTCCAAACCTTATAAAACCTGGTTGTACTGCTCAAGGCCCTCAGGGGGTTATTCAATTAACAGGTAAAATGAAGTGGATGGACACACACACACACACACACACACACACACACACACACACACACAAATGTGATTGGTTTGCAGAAAGCCAAGCACAGTTGGCCACAAATGATTATGAACAGAGTGCTGGGCTCTCTCCCTGCTAACCCAGGTAAGGGTGGGTCTAACTCATGGTATGAACCTGACTGCTCTGTAGCCAGGCCCCAGCCAGCTAGCCTGGGCCATAATCCTTAGTGACAGTAATGTTCTGTGGAGAAGCATCCAATTCAGCTGTCCAGGAGGCCCCAAGCCTAGTCTTACTTTTGACACAAAGCAGATTCCCCTTCTCTAAACCACTGTTTATATTTTAGCCAAGTGTCCTACATAAATCTCAGATCCAACCACCAGACTCTCTGGCTGCTAAAGAAAAGGCAAAGACCAACAAGAAAATGGCCTAATAAGGAGTGTTCATAAAAGAGTTGGGGTGTCTCTGTAAAAGGCTATTCCAGGGGCAATTCCACACAACCTCCAATATTGGAGGCCAGGACAGCGTTGAAAGCAGATTCAGGGGGAAACCAAGGTTGTTTCAGAGAACCATGGCTCAAGCCAGGAGGGCAGGCCTGTGAAATATACGCTCGGTTCAGGTCAGATTCAGAGAACTTCTTGAAGCCCCTGCTCCACAGTGCTAGCTAGGGAATTTGATTTCAGGTCAAATCTCTCCTCGTATGACTTCGGTTCCTACCCCTCCCCCTGCCCTTCACCCCTCCCTCTTCCCTTTCTTTCTATAAGGAAAATAAAACGCAACTTTGTAATGGCTTTGTGGTCCCATAAATTAATATTAGGGTTTGGTTCAGAGCTCAATGTAGTTCTGTGGTAAATTGTGGTTTGGGACTCATGGTCTCTGATTTGAAGGCCTGGAAGCTTGCAGAGCGGTGACTAGAAAAGGCTCGGAAGAAACCTTTTGCTTGTAGGAGGAGCTGGCAGCTGAATCGAGCTGGACCTATGCTGACTCCCAAATTCTCCAGCCCCTGCTTCGGGCTTGGATGCTCCTGTTTCTTTTCAGCCATAGTCTTGTGTAGTCTAGCCCAGAGTAGCTGTTATTTTTAAATAATAATTAGAAAGAGTGAAAGTAATCTTTGGGGAATGCAGGAAGGGAGAAAGTATCTTTATATTTAGACATTCTGGACTTGATTATAAATCCTGGAGCGTGGCCGCTCTGCTGGGAATTGCTTCTCTAGGCAACCCCTTCCTACATGATTAACCGACTACTGCCATCTAGTGGATTTGGAGGCCTTTGCCTCCCTAACTCCTAACGGAGGAGATGCGTGCGTCGGATTTTAAAGAGAAGCCATACTTAATTGGGCCCCTGCAGATCTTAGGATGGCCCACTGGTAAGGATTAAGGATCAGTAACTCTTGGATTATTTCCCTGTGCAATGTTTATGCCTTGACATCGATTAAATTAAAGAAGAGGAGGAGGAGGAGGAGGAGG
>CACVCL010023337.1:0-18910 GCA_902729485.2 Mus minutoides
TGCAGTGGTCTGTATATCTTTACTGTCCTGGGAATGCTGTCAGGTTGTTAATAATCTCTTAGTGTTCTGTGTTGAAAGCATCTTGGCATCATCTTGGTCCATGCCCTGCTGTGCCTCTGTTCTCCTGTGACCTCTGTGGCCATGTTCTTCTGCATCCATCTGTCTCAATGGCCTGGATTTGACTTGGATGGGGTTGGAGAACCTCAGATCTCACTCTTTGACACATGTTGCTGTCCAAGGACAGAGTTTGGAGTAAAAATTTTTTTCTCTTTTTTCTTTTTTTTTTTTTTATCTTCCTCTCCACTGCTTTCTGGCCAGACAAATCTGTCTCTTCTCAAGAAATCTTTTCCTTCTCATTTTCCTTCCTTCCTTTCTTTCTTTCTTTCTTTCTTTCTTTCTTTCTTTCCCTCTTTCTTTTTCTTTTTCTTTCTTTCTTTTTTTTGAAGTAGATGGCCCTTTTGTTTTCAAGAACATCTGGCCTGGAATTTGTGGTCCCCTGCCTCTATTCTAGAATTGCAGACATGCATCACCTCTCTTGGCTCCACTAAGGCACTCAGTCTGTGAAGGAAAATCTCTGACTTCTGAGGCTTTAGGTTTCTGGGACATTATCTCTGATCGCTTAGTGCTTAGATAATTGCTGCCTTTCCCGGGGCCCTACTAGTCTCTCAGGTCTCCCTGATTCTCTGTGCTACAATTAGGATAATCAACTCTATCCCTTACCTTATATATTATTACTTGCTATTTTTATTATTTGTTGTTTGCTTATTCCAAAATGAATGAAAAACTGATCTCTTCCTGCTTTTTTTTTTTAGTTCAGAAAATTCAGTCCTGTATTTGTTTTTTTAAAGGTTATATTTGTCATGATAAAGTTGCTTGAAATTTGTATATTTATTTATTGCTCATTTGCTTTGCTTTTCTGTGACTTGTCCTTTTACTTTCTTCTTTTCTTTTTTCCTTTTTCTGTAATGAAAGGGCTAGTTATTTTTTTTTAAACATATTGAAATGTAGTTCATGAACTCATTCTTTTTAAAATTTCATACTAGTATAGTCAAAGAGCTGTGTTACCTTTACCACTCATTCTAGAACATTGCCCCTTAAGAAGAAAGCAGTTCCGATTTGCTAGCTATTTTTCAGATTTATCCTGCCTTGTAGCCCTTGACTGCTGTTACTTCATGTCTCTACAGATTTGGCTATTCTGAATGTTCTAAGATTCTGTAGATGGTCATTGTATCTTTGATCTTCAGGGTTCACTGCATTCTAGCATATATGAAAATTTCATTTTTGTATGGCTGAATAACCCATTGTGTGACTATGCCATGCTTTAGCTTTTCATTAATTAATTGATATTTGAGTGCTTGTGCTTAGAGGCTTAAGTTGTCTTAACATTGAAATGTACCTGCTAGCCTAATGTTAACATTTTGAGGAATGGCCAAAATAGTCTCTGAGGTACCTGTTTCTTTCGTTGAAGATATGAAAGAACTAGCATTGTGCCTTTCCAATTTTCTTCCATCTGTATACACACTTTATCATCCAACTGTTTGCTCATACCCTTTGTGATAGGTATAGTTTCTGTATTCTGTCATAATGCTAGGGTGCTTTGTCTAAGCAGCTCTGTGTATATAAAATAATCATATTTTAACATATTGTGTATTATATGTCTTAGCATAAGGTCAAATGCTGAGAATGCCTTATAAGAATTATAAATCTTACTTTTGAATGTCTAAGAAAAATTTTTAGTTCACTAACAAGATTTGTGTTTTACATTAGCATTTTTGATGAGTTTCATACTGTTGAAACTTTAATATATATTAATATGTGTATGTGTCTGTATATGTGGTACCCAGTTCATTTTAGGTCCCAGGTTTTTCCTCTCTTCAAAGGAGATTTTTAATGAAGCAGCTCTCTGAGACAATCCTTGCTTGTTCATATTGGGGGTGGATATGGACACATACACTTTATTTGGAGTAAGTCAGGGGTTATATACTTTTGGGAGGGAAGGGAGTAGGGATATGCAGGAAGGGAAGGTCATTGGCTGAAGGCTAAGGCTATCTAGATACTTTTTTAGCATGGAGAAGAACTCCAGGGGCTATGCTATGTAACTGAGTGACTGTGGTTCTCTCAGTTGGTGGTCTCAGAGTAGACATTAGAGGCTGGGAGGGGGCAGCTCCACTCCTACTGTCCTATCTGTATCTTCTATTTGTTTCATATAAAGACCCAGTGGTGGCTCATGAGATGGATCCGTGAGTAAAGATGCTTATTGCCAAGTCTTATAACCCTAGTTTCATCCTCAGAACCCACATATGGAAGGAGAGAATGAGTTTCCACAAGTTGTCCTCTGACCTCCACTCACAATGACATACTTGCATCCGTACTCACACATCTCACATGCACGTAGGTAGGTAGGTAGGTAGGTAGGTAGGTAGGTAGGTAGGTGATAGAGATAGATAGATAGATAGATAGATAGATAGATAGATAGATAGATAGATAGATAGATGATAGATGGATGATAGGTAGGTAGATAAAGGGATGAATGGATGGGTAGGTAGGTGGATAAAAGACAAATTTAATAGAGATCAAATGAGAAGCCAGGTATGGTCACATATGTTTGTAACCTCATCACTCAAGCGACAAGAGAACTGAGAGCCAGTTGGCAGCCAGCCTGAGCTACTTAGAGTGCCCATGTCACCAAAAACTAAAAAGTAAAAGTAAAAGAAATTGATCAAGCGAGATTTCCATTTGGAAGGTTTTATTTTGAAGTCTTTACTCCTACAGAAATGTTAGCTGGACGTGGTGGTGCATGCCTTTAATCCCAGCACTTGGGAGGCAGAGGCAGGCAGATTTCTGAGTTCGAGGCCAGCCTGGTCTACAGAGTGAGTTCCAGGACAGCCAGGGCTATACAGAGAAACCCTGTCTCGAAACCCCCCCCCCAAAAAAATGTTAGAAGTAGTAGTACATTGGATACATACAAACCCACACCTGTACTTATTATCATCTACTGATGATCATTTTTTAAATTTATTCATTCATCTATCTATTCAGTGTGGTGCAGGGGATTGAAGCCAGGGCCTCATACCTGCTGCCTGCTGTGAGGTATACTACTTGCCAGCCCTGATTTCTATTTTGTTATATTTATCTTTCTTTCTCAAGTTAAGGGTTTCTTGTTTATTTGTTGAGTCATTCGTTGATTAGCTGTTTAAAAATAACTGGAGAAATTAATCTCTGTGCTCTTTTGCTTGCATCATTTGAGCATAACGGCAGTTTTCTACATCACTACCATATTCTAAAGCCTAAGAAAGTAATACCTCCACAATACTGTCCAATGTCTAGTCCAAATTAATATTTCTCAGTTGTCTCTTAATGTTTTTAATAGCTGTTTTTCCCTTGTCTTAGGATCCAGTCAGGGTTCATGATTTCATTGGCAACATACTATTTTTTTTCATTTCTACCACCAACTTTTGAAGGCTCCAGATTGAGGGCTCAGCCATAAGAGCACATTCACCAGCCATTGTTAGAGTTTGTTTTTGTTGTCGTTTTGTCTATTCTAATGGATGTAAAATGCTATCCATGGTGGTGAAATCTGCTTGTGTATTGTGTTGTGTCTTCACATATTCATGACCACTTATGGGGTACTGAAGATTGAACCCAGGACTTGGTGCTTGCTAGACAAGTCCTTTTCAAACTGAGCCATAGCCCAGCCCTCCTTGTGATTTAGATTGCATGTCTCTAATGATGATGGTGTTGAGCATCTCTGTATGCACATAGAGGCCATTCATAGAACTTCTTTAGTGAAATGACTAATCCAGTTGTTTTCCTATTTCTTTTTAAATTGGGTTGATACCTTAATATTAAGTTTTGTGTATGTATTCTATATACTAGATTTTACACACACACACACACACACACACACACACAGGCCTTTCATTAGATATGTGTCATTAGTAAACATGGGTGCTGGCATGATATTAGCCATGAGCGATGCATAATGTTTTCTCCTTTGCTGTGAAGCTGTTTTTAGAGGGTTGGAACAAAAATGAACTTTTCTTAATTCCTCTGCATGTGTGTTACTGAGCCACATACCTAGCTCTTGATTTAGTTTTGTTGAGTTATATTGAGTAGGAAGTTATTTTTTTCTCAAAGAGGAAGAGATAATGTGCAGACAAATCATAAGTGTATTTCTCTTACAATATTATGTCATTCTGTAGTGAATAGAAGCTTGGTTAATTATGAAGTGTCAAAAGTAAAAACATGTTTGTCACCTGACTAATTTGGGCTATGATCAGACTTTATGGGTAGCACTTTTTTGAAACATGTCTAACACATGGTTTAAGATAAAGCATCCCACCATTTGCACCTCTCAAGGAGGTGAAGGTAACCATATTAACAGTGAAACAATGTGGTAATGGTTCAGCCCTGTGTCTCCTAGCTATTCTTTTATCTGCTTTTCTTTAGGTCTCTGGATGGGGCTTATATCCCATTATCTTGGAGTCCTATAGATTGCTAAAATCAATCTTTTTTTTTTTTTTTTAAAGATTTATTTTATTTATTATATGTAAATACACTGTAGCTGTCTTCAGACACTCCAGAAGAGGGCGCCAGATCTCATTACGGATGGTTGTGAGCCACCATGTGGATGCTGGGATTTGAACTTATCACCTTCGGAAGAGCAGTCGGGTGCTCTTACCCGCTGAGCCATCTCACCAGCCCAAAATCAATCTTTTATAATTAGTTTGTTACCCTTCTACATCCACTAAAGGGGTTCTCAATCTGTATCATATGTTACATGAGTCATCTCTGAATGATTTTTTTTTTTTTTAAGTAAGGCATTCCCAGGTCATTTTCATGGCTGGGTATGTAATAGGTATGACAACAGCATTCCCAGGTCATTTTCATGGCTGGGTATGTAATAGGTATGACAACAGCAATGAGGGCTGCTGCTGTAGTTCATTTTCCTACTCAAAATCAGATTTTTTTTTTCTCACTTGAAGTATTTCTTATCTAAATCCTGAATCAGTATTACAACTAATTGTTTGTGTACTTGGGTAGGATGTGGATTTTGCATTTCTTACATATACTCCCTTTCAAGATTTATTTTTTTAGCATGTAAAAGGGAAAGACTTAACAGGTCATCTAGTCTATTTCTCCACCTGCAAGAGAAACATCTTAGTGCTTCACTGTCCTGTGTTCTCTAACAAAGGACAGTTATAAAGAAAGTAACAAGTTTATAGCTCAGTGAAGAGTAACACAGAGTAGCGGCTGCACACGGGAGAATGTATTTGTGGAGAAGAACAGAACCCTCCTCCCCACAGAAAACAAAGACAGGCTTTAGGCTTTCGGGGACAAGAAACTGGGAGGAAGCTAATGGAGTAAGACTTATGTGTGGCTATCTTTGCTGCAGTGTAGAGTTCACTCAGTGAGCTTTATTCTGTCTCTTGGTAGAGAAGAGGTTTATGGAGAGCTGGCCCTTAGTTTCTATCTCTTGATTGCTTCAGAAAAACAAAACAAAACTTAGCTCAGAGGAATATTTTCTGTTTTTTTCATACCTGCTCTCTCTCTCTCTCTCTCTCTCTCTCTCTCTCTCTCTCTCACACACACACACACACACACACACACACACACACACACACACACACATATATACACACTTACCCAGCCACTAGCCATTGTTAAACACTTACAATGATGCTGTGGAATATGCTTCCTATAGGGATGTTGACATTTCAAACTATGTCCTTGTTTTTTTTTTTTTTGGTTTGTTTTTTTTGGTTTTTCAAGACAGGGTTTCTCTGTATAGCCCTGGCTGTCCTGGAACTCACTTTGTAGACCAGGCTGGCCTTGAACTCAGAAATCCGCCTGCCTCTGCCTCTGGGATTAAAGGCGTTTTACTGAAACATTATCTTGAGGGGTTTCTTTGTTCTTTGGCTTTCTGGATTACACATTTGAGAACTTGTTACCCGTAGTCTGGTAACAGACTTGAAAGTAACAATGTTTTACTACTGAAACCTGGTAGATTTTCTTTCTTTTTTTTTATAAAACTAGTGATCCACTAGTTCCACTAGTCTGTAACCATCCTAGTTTTTGAAAATATTATAACTAACATTCACCTTTTCAAAGCTTAAGTTTTACAGCCCAAATATAAATTTCTAGAATCTGTAGTTGGGCCCTGGTCAGACAATTTTAGATTCAGTGTTTGCATTTACTTATCAAATACACACCAAATGGTGGAAAAATCATTGAAGTTTAAGACGTATCATTAAGATATAAATAAAGTCTGTTTGTCAGTGTGTCTTTCTTCTGTCTTTCTTTCTCTTTTTTTTTCTCTCTCTTTTTTATCCAAAAGTCTTTTTTTTTTTTTTTTCAGCATCCAAAGTATAGATCCCAAGGCCTCAGTGGAACAGATTGTTATTCATTTGATGCTCAGGGAAAATCTTTAGACGAGAATACATTGAATTGCTGTTAAATTGTGGAATTGTTTCACTGGGTGGTGGTGACACATGCCTGTAATCCTAGCACTTGGGAGGCAGAGGCAGGAAGATCTCTATGAGTTCAAGATCAGCACTAGGCACACATCTTCAATCCCAGCACTAGGGAAGCACAGGTAGATCTGCATTCAAGGCCAGCCTTATCTACAGAGTGAGTTCCAAGATGTTCAGGGCTATATAGAAGAAACCCTGTCTCAAAACACAAAAACAAAAAAGAAAATAAGATAAAGAGCTAATTGATGAATGGCAAGACAGCATTGTGGGGTGATGTCTCTTTAATTAGCTGCAGTGAATGGCATCTGCTGTATAAGGGGAAGCATTAGGATTGCCAAGATCATTTATAAAAGGGGCAAAGAGCCAAATCCACCCTACTGCCAGGTTTGAGAATAAAAGTTTTATTGGAATATAGCCACACTTTTCCGCTTAGGTATTGTTGGTCCCAGTGGCAGAGTTGAGTGGATGCTACAAAGCTTTTAAGTATTTGCTAGAAAGCTTACTGACTCTAGATATATAGTGGTTGAAGAAAGGTTGATATACTGGTAGGGAGTCAAAGAAGCAGAAGCCAAATAAGAAAACTGAAAATTTTCAGGAATATATTCAAGTATTTGTTTTGGTTTTGGTCAAAACATAAGAAATCAGAGCCTTGAATTTAGAGCAGACTAGCTTGCAGCCTAGGCACTTTTCCTAAGGTGGGTTCCTAAAAAGTCTCTTAGCTTTACATCTTTGTGACAAAATACTGAAAAAAAAATCAAATCACTATGAAAGGAAGAAAATTGTTTCCAGGCCCTTATAAGGCCTGCATCATGACATAGAGTACATAACAAAGTAGAGCCACCAGACTACCAGACTCCTGGGGACAAGCAAAGGCGCGGGGTGGGGGGGGGGCGCGGGGGAACTAGACCTTGTCTCAAGTTCCCATCACCTCCTCCCAATAGTCTATTTGTGGATGATGTATTGATGAGATTGGAGCTCCAGTTCAGTTACCTCCTAGAGGCTCCACCTCTGACTCTATAGCTTTAGAGGCCAAGCCTTCAGGACATGAGGTTTTAAAGGACATTTTAATCTAAATCATAACAGTCTCCAAAATTGTAAGCTAGCTGTATAGTCATATCTTGCTGTATTACAAACCACCTAACCTTTGCTGCTTGGAACAGTGTACATTTATTTCTTTCACCCCTTCTGTGAATCAGGAATCTAAAACCTGCTTAGCTATATGGTTCTAACTCCCATCAGGTAGCAATCAACTGAGACTTGGCTAGGTTTCGAGATTCTGCTTTCTAGTTTATATTGCTGTTCACAGGAGACTGGGACGCTCCATAAAACTACTCACAACATGGTTTCCCCCTAAATAAAACTGAGAGAACAGAAACCTTTTCCTTTATGATATGCCTTCCTCTCAAGTGCATTGTATTGGTCCGGAGCCTTCTTTTTTTTTTTTTTTTTTTTTTTATTTGGCTTATATTTTCTTTTTTTTTCCAATATTTTTTATTAGATATTTTCTTAATTTACATTTCAAATGCTATCCCGAAAGTTCCTTCCCCCCTCCCCCCGCCCTGTTCCCCTGCCCACCCACTCCCACTTCTTGGTCCTGGTGTTCCCCTGTATTGGGGTATATAAAGATTGCAATACCAAGGGGCCTCTCCTCCCAATGGCCAACTAGACCATCTTCTGCTACATGTGGAGCTAGAGACACAAGTTCTGTGGGTTCTGGTTAGTTCATATTGTTGTGCTTCTTCTAGGGTTGCAGACCCCTTCAGCTCCTGTGGTTCTATCTCTAGCTTCTCCATTGTGGGCCGTGTGCTCCATCATATAGATGACTTTGAACATCCACTTCTGTACGAGACAGCTATATCAGGGTCCCTTAAGTAGACACTTGCTGTCCTATGCAATAGTGTCTGAGTTTAGTGACTGATTTTGGGATGGATCCCCCCTGGTGGGGTAGTCTCTGTATGGTCCATCCTTTCATCTTAGCTCTAAACCTTATCTCTGTAACTCCTTTCATGGGTATTTTGTTTCCTGTTCANAATTCATTTTTTAATAGCAGAATAGTACTCCATTATGTAAATGTACCACATTTTATGTATCCATTCCTCTGTTGAGGGACATCTATTTCATGGCACAGTCCATCATGAAAAAACTCAGTGCATGAACCTGGAGGCAAGAACTGAAGCAGAGACCACGGAGGAAAGTTGCGGCTTACTGACTTATTTCTTATGGTTTGCTAAGCCTAATGTCATAGACCACCCAGGACAACTTGCCCAGGGAAGGCACAGACCCAAAACAAGCTAGAACCTCCCTCCCATATTACCCATTAATCAAGAAAATACCCTATAGACTTGCCTCCAGGCAACCTGATGGAGGTGTTTCCTCAACTGCAGTTCCTTCTTACAAGATAATTCTTTTTTTTATTAGATATTTTCTTAATTTACATTTCAAATGCTATCCCGAAAGTTCCATCTACCCTCCCCCTGCACTGCTCCCCTACCAACCCTCTCCCACTTCTTGGTCCTGGTGTTCCCCTGTATTAGGGCATATAAAGTTTACAATACCAAGGGGCCTCTCTTCCCAATGATGACCAACTAGGCCATCTTCTGCTACATATGCAGCTAGAGACATGAGCTCTGGGGGTTCTGATTAGTTCATATTGTTGTTCCACCTATAAGGTTGCAGACCCCTTCAGCTCCTTGGGTAATTTCTCTAGCTTCTCCATTGGGAGCCCTGTGTTCCATCCTATAGATGACTGTGAGCATCCACTTATGTATTTGCCAGGCACTGGCATAGCCTCATACGAGACAGTTATATCAGGGTCCCTTCAGCAAACTCTTGCTATCCTATGCAATAGTGTCTGAGTTTGGTGACTGATTATGGGATGGATCTCCGAATGGGGTAGCCTCTGGATAGTCCATCCTTTCATCTTAGCTCTAAACTTTGTCTCTGTAACTCACAAGATAATTCTTGTGTATGTCAAGTTGACAGAAAGTAATGAAGACAAAGAAGATGAGCTAATGTCACCTAGCTCATCAGAATGCTTCTGTGTTGACAAATCATGGTGCACTCGAAGAGGAAGAGGAACAACTTTGGGCCATGTTGTATTTGGTCCGGAGCCTTCTTAGGGCCGTTGCGCACACTGGTCTGATTGAATGCTAATGACATGCTTCAGGGTGTGTTCTCAGCATTGCGTGCAGCCAGTGCTTCTGTAGTTGCCCAGAGTACTGACTTGTGACAGTTTGGTTATATCAGAGTCATAAACACTTGTATACTTTTTTAAAATTTTTCACCAAGTTTTCTTTTTCCTTTTTCTTTTTTCTCTGATTTTATGAATAAAACTTCATGGTAGAAAACTGGTATCCAGTTAACCAAAATGTCCTAAAAATTAAACATTTTAAATGTATAATTAGTCAAGTTATTACTAAAATTTTATTTTGCTGATATTTTTGTTTGTATTTATATGTTTAAAATAAAGTTCCTACATAAATGCTATTTTCAAACTTCTGTATTAGTTACTTTTCTGTTGCTGTGACAAACACTGTGACCAAGAAGACAACTTATAACAGGAAGTCTATCAAGGCCACCCCTCCTAATCCTTTCTAAACCGTCTACCAACTTGGGACCATTATTCAATCTTATGAGCCTATCTATGGGCAACATTCTCATTCCACCACAGTCCATTCCCTGGGCCCATCTGCTTCTGGCCATAGAATAAAGCAAAATGCATTCAGTCCTACTTCAAAAGTCCAAAGCGTCTTCTGAGGCTCAAGGCAATTCTTAACTGTAACTGCTTATGAAAATAAAAAAGGAAATTACATACTCCCAGCATACAATGGCACAGAACATACATTAGTGTTCCTAAAAGGGGGGGGGGTGCAATGAGGAAATACTGGAAGAAAGTAAAACCAAAATACAGGAGAGCAAATTCTAAATCCTCTTATTCCTTGTCTGATGTCAAGAGCTTAGATGGATTGGCCCTTCTGGCTTTGCTGACTGCAATATACATCTCTCAGACCTATTCCACTCCCTGTGTGCATCTCTCCTTGGCAGTTCTGACACCTTTGACATAATCTGGGCTTCACTTTCTTAGCTTCACATAATGGTCATTGTGGGCCTACGAGCAGTGGCTGCCTGCCACACATGCAGCCTCAGCTGCTCTCCTTAACCACCGAGGAAGATTCTGCATCCCTCTTTCTTTCCCTCGTGTCTTCATGACTAAAGCCAGAGCAACATGAACAACACTTAAGTTCTGCTGCCTGATTGGAGTGGAGCCTGGGCCCCTGAACCACATTTGCAGCAGCTTTTGTTTATTGCCTTTTAGAAGCAGAAAATTGCATAGTAGGCCTTTTTACAGCTTGGAAGCTTAGCTTGGGGAGGGCTTCTTGCCTGATAGCACCCCTCCTTCTATTCCAGTGCACATCAGGCCTCACCTTATTATATCTTGTAGCACAAGCCTTGGCTCCACATTAACTTTCTCTTAAAATTATGTTTTATATTTCCTCTTGCTCCACTTGCTCTTTTTTGTTGTAGACCTGCTTAAGAGTAATGACCAATGACCGTGTGACAGCATTAGGTTGTCTTGAAATCTCCTCTGCCAAAGAAATTAGTCCATTACTTTTCAATTTAGCTTCAGGCAGATTCCTAAGATAGAGGCAGAAGGCATATCAGATAGTTGTCAGACTGCCACAAAAATGGTTTCTAGTCCAGTTAATATTTCCCTCTGAGACCTAGTTCATTTTGCCCTTGGCACTACTGTCATCTAAGCTTCTTCTCTGATGTCCCATTAAGCTCTGTTTATAACATTTAACCACATTTCTAGTCCAAAGTCTCAAAGTCTTAGCATATGTCTAGGGAAAGCACATGGTCAAGTCTGTCACAGCAATACCACTTCTTGGTACCAATTTCTGTTTTCTTTTCTATTGCTGTCACAAAACACCATAATGAAGACAACTTAGAAGAGAAAGTATGTTTAATGGCTTAAAATTTCAGAGGGCTAGAGTCCATGATGACTGAGCAAGAGCATGTTGGCAAGGACAGCTGAGAGCTCACATCTGGATCTACAAGCAGGAGGCAGAGAGGGTGCTTTGGGAATGGCAGGAGTTGAAATTTCAAAGCCTGACCCCAGGGTCAAACGCTCATCAAAGTCACACCTTCTAATCCTTCCTAAATAGTCCACCAAATGGGAGACCAAATATTCAGACATGAGCTTGTGAGGGCCTTTCAGACTACCTTAAACTTCTAAGTTTTTTTAAACTTGTAAGTTTCCAGTTACCTATATAAGGAGAAAGGCTTTAAGAGATTGCCATATCAGAAAATAGAATTCCATTGTAGTCGGGCCTTCTATAAAATTTTATAAAATCGATAAAGTTGTATTAATTAAGGAAATTGCATGAAAATTGGCTTAACTTAGGAGTATTATCTCTAACAATTCTGACTTATTGGGAGGGGCATTGTGGGGACCAGCCTTATGAAAGCTAACAGACAGCTTCATGTGTCCTCCATACACAGGTATAGCCTGAGAGCAGTCTTGACTCGTGGACCTTAATTTGCTGGTCCTACCTTCTCTGCCTAGCCCTCCAGTTAGGGTTTGTCAGGGGCCAGAGTGGGGAATTGGGAAAATGGCAATGTAGCCTTCCATATGCTGGGCAATAACTTAGTGCTGAGCTACATGCCGGACTCTTAGTGAAAAATTCTCAGAAGGGTTCCTGGGATACAACTCAGTTTTATTACTGTTGATAAATTATTCTTCAAGGTAGTTTCTTAGAGTTGTTTCGTGTGTGTGTGTGTGTGTGTGTGTGTGTGTGTGTGTGTGTAGTGTCCTTTACAGAAAGTGTACTAGATGAACTAAAACAGAAAGCTCTGCACCAGGCAATCCTGATAATATGATTAGAAGCACTGTAGAAATCCGCTCTAGAATACTGGGAAACCACTGAGGAATTTACCACCTGGAAACAGGCAGGGGGAGGAGAAAGCTGTGCAAATCAACTCTTTAAATAGCCTTTCCTACCATTATGGGCACATTCACTTTACCCAAGTAGAAAAAAAAAACACATCTCACTCAACGTCTACCTGTCCTTCTGCAAATGCTAGGGTTACAGGCTTGCTACAGTGACAGCCCTGCCTGACTTTTATATGGTTGATGGGGATTCAAACTTAGGTCCCCAGGCTTAAATAGCAAACATTTACTCACTGAGCCACCTCTACAGCATCCCAAATATTTTAATTTAAAAGATTTTGATTGAATTGTGTGAACCACAAAATAATTGCTATGTTTATCACTGACTGAATAGCAAATATGCATTAAAGTGGTCATCTTGGAAATCACTAAAATGTGGATATAGAATAAGAAATTCAGTCAGTTCTGTCTTCTGCCCCATTTTTGCTGTTTAATTCTTTGATGATGCTTACTGTAATAAACTAAAAAGATTTTGCTAGTAAGACAAAATCTGCACATCTCTTGTCTTTTCCACAGTAAAATTTCCTAATTGTAAAAATCATCTCCTGGGCTGGTGAGATGGCTCAGCGAGTAAGAGCACCCGACTGCTCTTCCAAAGGTCCTAAGTTCAAATCCCAGCAACCACATGGTGGCTCACAACCATCTGTAACGAGATCTGACTCCCTCTTCTGGAGTGTCTGAAGACAGCTACAGTGTACTTACATATAGTAAATAATAAATAAATAAATAAATCTTTTAAAAAAATCACCTCCCATTCTCTACCTTATCTTTTTTTACTTTGTTAATAGTACTTTCAGGAGCACAGTTTTGTGACTTCATCCATTTGATCTTTATGGGTTTTGCTTATGGTGTTAATAAGTTATTACCTAAGTCAGAGTCACATGCCTCCTCCTATGCTTTCTTCCAAATTTGTGGTTTATTTCTTTTATTTAGAATGACCCACTTAGAGTTGTTTATCTGGTATGAGGTATGGTGATATGTTAATTTTTACAAATGGATATCAGCATCACTTTTGAAAAGCTTATCTTTGCTTCATTGCCCTTTGTCCCTTTATCAACAAATATTGAAAGCTGTAAACAATAGAGATGCCCATCAGAAAGTGATGGTTAAGGAATTGTAGTATGTCCACACTGCACAGTACTACTTAGCAATTAAAGGAAATGAACTATTGATACAAGCAGCAGCATGGCTCTCAAAATTATGCTGGATGAAAGAAGCCAAACAGCAATGTGTACTGTCCCATGAATAGATGGAGTTTCTATGTTTTGTTTGTTGGTTTCTGCATATTCATGCTTGCTAGGCAAGCAATTAATTTTCATTAGCTTTTTTAATTTTTAAGAAATCAGTTTAAAAGAAAGTAGTATATATTACATAATTTCCTTTTTATGTAAGTCTGGAAAATCCTTCACTAATCTATTACAGAAAATCAGGTCTATGGAGAAGAGAAGTGTAGGGGAACGAAGAGATTATAATGTCCAAATGTGTGAATGTGTGCAGTTTACTTTCTATATAGTATATTTTAGTAAACCTGTGCAAAAAACTTCTAAAGTATACATAGAATCACAGTAAGTAGATCAAGTTTTGATAAGGCTTTCTTTTCCCATCTAGACCTAATATTTGGAAAATATTGAATTGTAAATTAGAGTATTCTAAGTCATGTCAGTCCTAGCAGAACTTATTTTTGATATCAGTATTCAGCTGTCTACAAATCTATTTTGATAGTTGACCCAAATTGTCCCCAAATATTTCATTAACAGTAATTGCATAATCATCAGGGTTAACATACAGCATTTAAGAAGTGGGGAATGGCCGGGCGTGGTGGCACACGCCTTTAATCCCAGCACTCGGGAGGCAGAGGCAGGTGGATTTCTAAGTTTGAGGCCAGCCTGGTCTACAGAGTGAGTTCCAGGACAGCCAGGACTACACAGAGAAACCCTGTCTCAAAAAACCAAAAAAAAAAAAAAAAAAAAAAAAAAAAAAAAAAAAAAAAAAAAAAAAAAAAAAAAAAAAAAAAAAAAAAAAAGAAGTGGGGAATGAAAAAGAGGCCTTCCAGTTTCCATCTGTGCCTGGAGCTGACCCTGTGCCATAGCTCTCCCTACCCAAATTCGGCCAAGAGAGAGCTGGTCTCCCAGGAGTGCTGACACACAGGCTTATAGGAGGGACAAGCCGCAGTCAGAGACAGCAAAACCAGCTAACACCACAGATAACAGATGTCAAGAGGCAAGTGCAAGAAAGAAAATAAGCAACAAAAACCAAGGCTATTTGGTATCATCAGAACCCAATTCTCCTACCACAGCAAGCCCTGGATACCCCAGCACACTGGAAGAGCAAGACTAATTTAAAATCACATCTCATGATGTTGATAGAGGACTTTAAGAAGGACATAAATAACTCCCTTAACACAGGTAACACAGCTAGAAGCCCCTAAAGAGGAAACACAAAATCCCTTAAAGAATTACAGGAAAACACAGGTGAACAGGTGAAGGATTTGTACAAAACCATCCAGATCTAAAAATGGAAATAGAAACAATAAAAAAATCACAAAGGGAGACAACTCTGGAGATAGAAAACCTAGGAAAGAGATCAAGAGTCATAGATGCAAGCATCACCAACAGAATACAAGAGATAGAAGAGACAATCTCAGGGGCAGAAGATACCATAGAAAACATTGACACAACAATGAAAGAAAACATAAAAAGCAAAAAGCCCCTAACCCAAAACATCCAGGAAAATCCAGGACACAATGAGAAGACCAAACCTAAGGATAGTAGACATAGAAGAGAAGATAGATTCCCCACTTAGAGGGCCAGTAAATATCTTCAACAAAATTATAGAAGAAAACTTCCCTAACCTAAAGAAAGAGATGCCCATAAACATACAAGAAGCCTACAGAATTCCAAATAGATTGGACCAGAAAAGAAATTCCTTCTGTCACATAATAATCAAAACACCAAATGCACAAAACAAAGAATATTAAAAGCAGTAAAGGGAAAAGGTTAAGTGACATATAAAGGCAGACTTATCAGAATTACACCAGACTTCTCACCAGAGACTATGAAAGCTAGAAGATCCTGGGCAGATCTCATACAAACTGTAAGAGAACACAAATGCCAGCCTAGGCTACTATACTCAGCAAAATTCTCAATCACCATAGATGGAGAAACCAAAATAGTCCATGACAAAACCAAATTTACACAATATTTCTCCACAAATCCAGCCCTACAAAGGATAGTAGATGAAAAACTCCAACACAAGGAGGGAAACTACACCCTAGAAAAAGCAAGAACATAATATTCTTTCAAAAAACACAAAAGAAGATAGCCACACAAACATAATTCCTCTTCTAACAACAAAAATAACAGGAAGCAACAATCACTGTTCCTTAATATCTCTTAATCAGTCTGATTACTACCTGAGGACCCAGCTATACCCTTCCTGGGCATATACCCAGAAGATGCTCCAACATGTAATAAGGACAATGTTCCACTATGTTCATAACAGCCTTATTTATAATAGCCAGAAGCTGGAAGTAATCCAGAAGTTCCTCAACAGAGGAACGGATACAGAAAATATTGTACATTTACACAATGGAGTACTACTCAGCTATTAAAAACAATGACTTCATGAAATTCACAGGCAAATAGATGTATCTAGCAAATATCCTGCATGAGGTAACTCAGTCACAAAAGAACACATATAGTATGTACTCACTGATAAGTGGATATTGGGCAAAGAGTGTAGAATTCCCACAATACAACTCACGGACCTCATGAAGCTCAAGAGGAAGGAAGACTAAAGAGTAAACACTTCATTCCTACTTAGAAGGGAGAACAATATAATCAAGGGAAGTAGAGGGTGGGAGGAACTTGGGAAGAAAAGAGGTGGGGGAGGGGAAAAAGAGGAGCAGAATCAGGTATGGAAGAAGATGGAGGAGATATACCAGAGGGTCAGGAAATTGAACAGAGGTGTATAGCAATGGGGATGGGGAACTGGGGGTAGCAATCAGAAAGTTCCAGATGCCAGGAAAGCAAGAGCCTCCCAGGACCTTGAGGATCACATTAGCTGAAATACCCCACAGAGGTGAGGGAGAACCTGTCAAGACCATATCCAGAGGTTAGGCATGCTCTCCCCCACCCCCAGTTGAGTGATAGGGCAACCCACCCATCTCCAAAATTTTAACCTAAAATTACTCCTATCTTAAGGAAACGGAGGGACAAAGAGTGGAGCAGATGCTGAAGGAAAGGCCATCCAGAGACTTCTCCACCTGGGGATCCATCCCATGT
Source organism: Mus minutoides (assembly GCA_902729485.2). Classification (NCBI taxonomy): domain Eukaryota; kingdom Metazoa; phylum Chordata; class Mammalia; order Rodentia; family Muridae; genus Mus; species Mus minutoides. Next base: position 16,707 of record CACVCL010023337.1, read on the forward strand.
GCAGACACCAAACCCAGACACTATTGCAGATGCCATGAAGTGCTTGCTGACAGGAACCAATACAACTTTCTCCTGAGAGGCTCTGGCAGAGCCTGACCAATACAGATGCGGAGGCTTGTAGCCAACCATAGGACTGAGCATGAGGACCCCAATGGAGGAGTTAGAGGAAAGACCTAAGGGGGCCTTATCTGGCATCAATGGGAGGGGAGGCCCTTGGTCGTGTAAAGGCTCCATGCCCCAGTGTAGAGGAATGCTAGGGCGGTGAGGCAGGAGTGGGTAGGTGGGTGGAGGAGCACCCTCATATAAGCAGGGTAAGACAGGATGGGATAGGGGGTTTGCAGAGGGGAAACCAGGAAAGGGGATAACATTTGAAATGTAAACAAAATATCCAAATTAAAAAAAAAAGGATTAACCTCATTTTTAAAAAGGAAAAGAAAAAAGAGTAGGGAAAGATGGTACTAAGGAATTATTATCTTAGCCTGTGGTCAAGATTCCCTTTTTTACAAGGTACCTTTACTTTTCGTTACAATGCAGGCAGAATTCATCTGCAGAGCTCTGTAGTCCCTATGACATTGTCCTTAGTCTGTAGACATTTTTGAGGGTCAAAGTCAAAACCCTTATTCTCCTGTCTTTGATTCATTTAGCCCCATACTTCATTATAGTTGTGTCCTGTTGGCTGAAATGTAACTAGCAAACCAAAATTCCACGACTTGATTTTTCTTACTTCTGAATATTCCTTCAGTTTATGAGAGTAACAGCTATATTTAGGCTTAAGAATTTATTATACTTGAATTAAACAAACCCAGGCTTCATCTGTTCTTGCTTGTAGTTTCTCGGGTTGAACTCTTGTAAAATAACATGGAAAGAGCTTTAATCTTTTATTATCTTCTTTTCAAGCCCTTCAAGTCAAGCCTGACTCACTTGGGGTTAGTTATGAGCATGTACTGATTCATGGTCAGGAGAGCTGGGGAAGAGAAAGGAGCTATAAGAGCTGCATGCTGATTCCCTGAGGATGGAATGTGGCTGTTAAAGCACCTACTGAAACAAGCCTTTGTCTTCTTAAGCTCCACTGCTGCCAAGGTGTGTTCTAAATCCCTGCTCAGGAAGAAACTGTTAAGTCACATTCTGGCCAGTCCTGCTTCAGAGTAAGCTAGGTCCTGTAGTGTAGAAAGCAAGCTAGGTCATCCTGCCTTGACCCTGGGTCACAGTAGTTCTCAATCAAAGATTTAAATTATGATCCATAACAGTAAGAAAATTACAGTTATGATGTAGCAGTGAAGTAATTTTCTGGTTGGGCGTCAGCACAACATGAGGAAAGCTGAGAACCACTGCTCTACCACAGCTCCCTGGGACCTCCTGCAAGTGACCTCAGTCTTCTGGTGCCTTTGCCTTCTATGATGCTACCTTTTGTGGTTCTTCAGGGTTACTGTATGTATTTTTTAACTCTTCTAGGTAAAAAGTAAAGCATCTTATTAAAATCATATTACTTTGAGAGAGGGTCTTTCAGTGAACCTAAAAGTTAGATTAGAACACACTGTATATGAAATAAAGTAACTTAGACCAAAAAAAGGCAATGATCATGTGTCGTTCTTACTGGAAGATAGGAATTTTATCTAATGATCATGTGTCGTTCTTACTTGAAGATAGGAATTTTATCTAATACCATTTTCTTCTTGTCTTGTATTGACTATATGAATTTTTTTCATCGGGTTTGTTGCCAGTTTGTTTTTTTCATTTTAATTTTAGAGACAGGGTCTCTCTGTGTAGCTCTTGGTATCCTGAAACTCGCTCTGTAGGCTACGTTTGCCTCAAACTCACAGAGATATGCCTGCCTCTGCCTCCCCAGTGCTGTGATTAAAGACGTATGCTACCATGGCCCAGCTATGATTTTTTTTTTAAATAGCATGATTTTTTTTCTGTGTATGAATGCTTTGCTTTCATGCATGTAAGTGCCTTATGTACATATGTGCCTGGTGCCCCTGAGAATACATAGATTTCCTGGAACTGGAGTTAGAGATGGCTGTAACCTGCCATGTGAGTGCTGTAGATGGAACCTGGGTCCTCTGCAAGAACAACAACTGCTCTCCACTTCTGAGCCATCTCTCCAGACCTTTCCTCTTATATTTAAAATCATGAAAATGTGTTGAGAGAGGAAAAAGAGCACAGGTTGTAGTAATGCTTGTGTGTGCCTCAGGTGACCAGCA
>CACVCL010023338.1:0-18897 GCA_902729485.2 Mus minutoides
AAACATGGAGGTGGAAGCTCACGGTCAGCTATTAGATGGAACACAGGGTTCCCAAGGAAGAAGGAGCTAGAGAAAGTACCCAAGGAGCTGAAGGGGTCTTCAACCCTATAGGTGGAAGAATAACCATGAACTAACTAGTACCTCCTGGGCTCGTGTCTCTAGCTGCATATATAGAAGAGGATGGCCTAGTTGGCCATCAGTGGAAAGAGAGGCCCCTTGGTTATGCAGACTTTATATGCCCCAATACAGGGGAACACCGGGGCCAAGGGGTGGGAGCGGATGGGTAGGGGAGCAGGGCCGGGAGGGGGGAGGGTATAGGGAACTTTCTGGATAACACTTGAAATGTAAATGAAGAAAATATCTAATAAAAGTAGAAAAAAATATTTTCATAACTATATCATTCATGAGCCTTTAAAATATATCTCTATGAATTAAGTACTAGTTTATATTCAACGTTGTTGATTATAATGTTTTCATGCTTTTAAAAATGTCATTTAACCTAGACTTTCATAATAAATTTGTAATATCTTGTGAGTTTAGGTATTTTAAGATTTAATAAATATGAATAGAAATCATAGGTTAATGTGAAATTATTTAAGGTTCATAACATTTGCCCTTTAGAGGACTTTAATCTAGCTAGAAAAGCTGGTATTGAAAATTTGGGAAAAAAATTTTGATCATTGCCTTAATTAACACAAAGCTCTAGATTTTTCATTAAATAAAGCCAAAGGAAACATTTCATCATAAACATATGTTTCATGCTAAGACAATAAAAGCAAAGCCGCTCCATTAAAAAAAAATGAAGATGGTATGTGCATTGGCATATAAAAACTCAACTTAGAATAATTGAAGTATTTAACCAAACAGAATATAACTGTATGATTCTCTGTACATATTGCATACTACTGCAGTAAGGAATGAAGGTGATTTGCTCAGTTCTCTTCCATCAAATGAGAATTAGACATGTAAATGTCCCAATTACTAATAGATAGCACAGGAATTTACTTAATATGTAACTAGGAAGTAATTTCAATATATTCATGCACTGTAAACTGTTACTTGGCTTCTGCTCAAAGCAATTAGGCAACCATGAAATTAAAGGAAGCAGTTTGATTATATTTCTAAACCGCAGTATGTGTATATGTATATACACACATATACATAGGAATAGAATAGGGAAAGGAACAGATTCATGAGTCTAGAGTCTTACCCAATTATTTTCCACTAAATTACTATTATCTCTCATCATGAATTTTTTCAGGTAAACATAAACGCCAAGTGCCACATACATTTTATCAGTTATTTGAAAGGCAATATATAAAATAGGCTTCTCTATTCTGTCTAGGTTTCTGTATGTTGAAAGCATCATTTTGAAAGGGGGAGGAAAGAGGCATTATCTGTTTCTCTACATTTTCACCTCATTTAAGTGTGTGTCAGGTTTGACCTTTTAAATGTAACTCCTCAAGAACATTAGAGTGAATACTTTACTGCAGCCTGGCCCCCACTCCAAATCCTAGCACTTCAATTTACTGTCCTGATTTCTTTCTATTGCATTTATCCTCATTAAACATACCATAGAAGCTATTGGTGTTTACAATCTTTCCCTCATAATAAATAGATATATGGATTGGAAAGAGCTTTTTTATCTGCCATTTAAAAGTACTCATGGTGGCAGAGGGCAGGGTCTGGAGAAGTGTGGATTCAGGAGCAGGGAAGAGATGGAAGGATCAGACACGGGACATCACTTGCTTCATGAGAGTTTGGACAGAGAGGACTCACATCTCCTTATAGTTTTCCCTACTCTGACAACTTTTGTCTCTTTCAAGCTTTATTTATACATACAATCATTTACTCAGAAATTTTATTCATTGATTACACAGCTTTTCAAAGTACATTTTCTTCTAAGGTGTCCCTTGATTACATAAGAATATTGAAAGAGGTACAAAGTGGGTAGACAGCAATTTTATAAAAACCAAAAAGTAACATTATAATAAAAACAATTTTTTTCAAATTAATATCTTCTTCCTTAAGACTGGTGTCATAAAGCTTTTTGGTTATAGATATGCCAGACAGTATGACTCTATTTGAATTTGATTTTGTTTCAGTTTGGCTTAAGATTAATAGATCAAAAGTTATTTCCTAGGAAATAACTTGAATAAAGGTTCAATCTCTAACCCTTATTTAATTCTTGCTTTCCTATCCCTATATTTCTTTTATATTTGGTGTAAGACTACCGTTTTTTTTAGTTTGATTATTAAAATATTGTTCATCTCCTTTGCTTAAGCAAGGGCAGTCTTTCAGTAAAATTCTGGTGTGACAAGTCTGTTTATGAAGGTAGGCAGTTCTCTGGACCAGGATTTTTTCTTCTGTGTCTTTCCTTTGAATCCTTGTTGCAATATGATTCTTAGCTTTATTTCAATTCTCTAAAGAACAAAAGAACATCAGAATTTCTAAAACTGCTTACTTTTGCCTCCAGGAAGGTGCCAAGGCTTGTCATAAACTTGTATGATCAAAATCTTTCCCTATCATAAAAGTTCCTTGTTTCTAAAGTTAAACATTAAATCCTTGTAGTTCAATCACAGCTTGTCAGCTTCTATAAATTCCCTAAGTTCTTCTCCTTTAATTATTCTTCTCAAATCTTCTACCTCATGCTTACTAACAACACTAATTACTGATCTAAATGTTTATTTAAGTAATACGTTCTAGTGAAAGACTCAATATTTTGGCATAGCTATTTTTCCAGATAACTTTCACGAGTTTCATTCTTGTTTACACTAGTATACATACATACATATATATATATATATATATATATATATATATATATATATATATATATAATGTTTCATATTTTCACATTCTATTCAGAAAATATGTTTTTTACTTTTATATTTAAACTTTAATTATTATTATTATTATTATTATTATTATTATTATTTGGGGGGGAAACTTCTTTTTTTTTCCCAACATTTATTAGATAATTTCTTCATTTACATTTCAAGTGTTATCCAGAAGGTTCCGTATACCCTCCCCCCTCCTGGGCCTGCTCCCCTACCCACCCGCTCCCACATCTTGGCCCTGGCGTTCCCCTGTATTGGGGGATATAAAGATTGCAGTACCAAGGGGCCTCTCCTCCCAATGAAGGCTGACTAGGCCTTCTTCTGCTATACATGGAGCTAGAGACACGAGTTCTGGGGGTTCTGGTTAGTTCATATTGTTGTTCCTCTTCTAGGGTTGCAGACCCCTTCAGCTCCTGGGGTTCTATCTCTAGCTTCTCCAATGTGGGCCCAGTGCTCCCTCTTATGGATGACTGTGAGCATCCACTTCTGTGGGAGTCAGCTATATCAGGAACCCTTCAGTAAACACTTGCTGTCCTATGCAATAGTGTCTGAGTTTAGTGACTGATTATGGGATGGATCCCCGGTGGGTTAGTCTCTGTATGGTCCATCCTTTCATCTTAGCTCTAAACTTTGTTTCTGTAACTTTCAAAATTATCTTCCAAATGCTGCTGAAAAAAAAAAAAAAAAAAAAGACATCTGGACATCTGGGACATCAAATGACAAGTCTTTTTTCTTTATATGAGCTTATCTAGTTAGATGGAACATTCCATCACATGATTCCATGATTCAGAAAAATATAGGCTATTTACATTAAAATGAATTCTATTTGATTTTTGATAGACTTAATAACATAATGCTTCTTATCTTTGTAGAGGAAACATTTTGATGCATGCATCTGTGTTGAAAGAGGTATATGTTTGCACACTATATCCAAGAATTTGAAAAATCCTTAGTAAATTATCTTTGATCATCAAGCTTTTGCAAGTGAGAGATGCTGTGTCTAGGTCACTCTTTTGGAATCAAGACTAATGGTGAAAGAATCATTCATTTGTATACTCCAAAGTATTGGACCAGTCAATGAAAGCAGTGTGATCAGCTGGCCCCTGGGTAAGAAACACAGAAAGAGTCAAAGTGTTCACAACACTAGGCATTTGAAGTAGTGTGGGTGTATAATCTCTGTACTTTCATCTTTAATATCCCATCATGTCTCCCTCAATTATGGCTAACTGAATCCTTAATTTAAATATCCTATGTGTATTTATCTAAAAGCTATTATTTTTCAACTTTTATTAGATATTTTCCTCATTTACATTTCAAGTGTTATCCAGAAAGTTCCCTATACCCTCCCTCCTCCTGGCCCTGCTCCCCTACCCATCCGCTCCCACCTCTTGGCCCTTCTTCCCCTGTATTGGGGCATATAAAGTCTGCATGACCAAGGCTATTTTTTAAAAAAAAATCAATTCCAACTTTTGGGTAGAGGTGGGAGAGCAAAAGTCCTCTCAGTATGATCTGAGAAAGAGGTGACTACTGGAGAGTGAAAATGTAGATGGGGTCCCTGCTGCCAGCATTAGTGGAGACAAGACTTGCAAACAGGAGAGGAGTGCAAGCTAAAAGCACTCTTTCTCTTTATGTTAAAGTGAACTTTCCTTCTCTATTTTTTAACCTCCCTTCCAAGAATGCTTCCTAGAAACATTCTGTGCTTCCTTACTTTCTCTGTAAAGAAAAGGTACCTACTTGCCATGCAGCTTTCTTTATGTCATATGTCTGGCCTCCAGGTCAGGTAAATATTTAATGGTCTTAGTTTCTTTCTCTCCTCCTGGAATATGCTGGGGCTTTAGAGCTTGCCAGCCCTGGAAGATTTCCTTTGAAAATGAATACATTCGACACTGAGAATTCATTTGAATCCATTCTGGTTTTGTTTTGACTTATTCCTTATTTTTAAATTATTTTATTTATTTACATCCCGAATGTTGCCTGCTCTACTGGTCCCCCCCTCTCAGAGTTCTTCATCTCATCACCCCTCCCCTTGGACCCTTAAAGGGTGTCCCTTTTCGGGTATCCCCTTTCTCAGAAGCATCCAGCCTTTACAGGATTTGGGGCATTCCCCCTCCTGAGGTTAGACAAGATGTGTTGCATATGTGCCAGGTGACTCAGACCAGCCATGGTATGATTTTTGGTTGGTGGCTTAGTTTCTAGGAGCTCTGAGAGGTCTGGGTTAGTTGATTCTGTTGTTCTTTCTGTAGCGTTGCCACCCTTTCAGCCCCTTTAGTCCTTCCCCTAACTCTTCCACAAGGGTCCTTCCTCTCAGTCCAATGCTTGCCTATAACTATTTGTATTTGTCTCAGTCAGCTGCTGGTAGAACCTCTCAGAGGACAGCCATGCTAGGCTCCTCTCTGCAAGGAGAACATAGCATCAGGAATAGTGTCAGGTTCTTGCCCACAGGATGGATTCAAGGTTGGGCTGGTCACTGGTTGGCCTTTCTCAGTCTCGGCTCCATTTTTGTCCCTCTATTTCTTTTTGACACGAACAATTCTGGGTCCGAAAAATTGAAGGTGGTTTATTGTTCCCATCCCTTCACTGTGGGCTCTGTCAAACTGTTAGAGGTTGTCTCTTCAGAATCTGTCTCCCCATTTTCGTAACCTCTCACATCCATTCTTAAATTCTTTCATCAAAGAGATGAAGCACCTTCTTTTCTGTGTCTGAAGCGTCAAGACATTTGTAAGAAGGTTGCTTTGCTTTTTGTGATGAACCAAAATACAAAGATTCATTTTTTGTTTAACAAAATTCTATATATTTTTACTTTTGTGTTTCAGACTTTGGGCTACTCAGACAATTGTCTAAAACGCAAAGCTCATTAAAAGACTTGTGTTGAAGTCTTTAAAATTGAAAGAGACTAAAACTAAAGCCAGCCAGAGTCAACCTGATCAATGGTGCAGGGCAGGATATTGCCTACTGCATCTTGGCTATAGGACAGGCAATTTTTTTTTTTTTTTTTTTTTTTGGTATTAGCCCCACTGAGAATAGGATTGTGTCTATAAGACTATTAAAAATATAGACCTCCATTCAAAAGATAGAATTTCCCTAGGAATCTTGTGGGAGGATGGAAAAGCCCTAGCTTAAAGGGGGAAATGTCTCTCAGTACAACAACAAGAACAAAAATGTATACTATACTTAAAACTTTCAGACCATATTACAAGGAAAGACTGAAGTCCAGAAAATAAGGAATAATGGTACTCAGGACCACACCTTGACTGTGAAATATTAGGTGTACAATTAGTTGAATTTCTTTTTGGACTTTAATCTTACTTCAGGCCCTTTTAGATGGAGGGTCAATTGTTCCCTTTGTCCTTCTTTCCAAGGCTCTGTTAAATAAATATTTGATGATTTCCACAATTACAAAATAGAATTGAAAATGAAAAGAATCTTTACTTAGTAGTTGAACAGTATTCCATTTGGTATTTTAAAGACAAATCATCATGAATTTTGCAGGCAAATGGATGGATCTTAAGAATATCATCCTGAGTGAGGTAACCCAGCCCCAAAAGCACATGCAGTGTATATACTCACTTATAAATGGATATAAACCAAACCAACCAACCAAACAACCAAACAAACAGAAACAAAACAAAACAAAAACAAAAAACAGGATAGCCATGCTACATTCTGCATACCCAAAGAAGCTAAACAAGAAGGAAGAGACAATCCAGGATGATTGAATCTCACTTAGACAGGTGAATAAAATAGTCATAACAGATAGATGGAGAGAAAGAACTGGGTGGGAGAGGAGAATGGGAGACAAATGGGGAAGGGAGTGTAGTTTAGGATCTGGTGTGTTGAGGGTCAAGAGAATGGCGAGATGGTCATGGAAATGAATGGAAATGTTCAACTGTTAGGGGCTGGGTGTAGTGGGCATCTCAAGGACAAGACAAAGACCTGTGATAATGGGGATACCCAAGAATCAAAGGGAGGGCTTAACTATGACTCACAAAATTGGGGAGATGGAACCTGAAGAGGCCACCTTCTGTAGCCTGGCAGGAACCCCAATGGAGCCATAGAGGAGCTGTCCTCTGAGAGGCTCCATCAGCAGCTGAATCCAACAGATGAAGACACAAACAGCCAAATGGAGCAGATTTATGTGGAAGAATAGGAGGAAGGATTGAGGGTCGAAGTGGATAGGAACTCCACAGGAAGACCAACAAAGTCAACTAATCTGGATCCTCGCACGTAAGTAGCAGATGTGAAGCTTGGTCTTATTCTGGGTCCTTAAAAACTGAAGGGGAATGGTTATCCCAAAAGCCGAAGTCTGTTCCAGGGATATATATCCTTCTAGCTGGATTGCCTTGTCTGGCTTCAGTGAAAGAGGCTGGTCCTAGCCTTGCAGAGAATTGATGTGCCAAGGTTGATACTTGGAGATGGGTACCCACTCAGAAGATAAGAGGTGATGAGGGGAAGTATTGATGGAGGGGTGACCAGGAACGGAGTAGTCAGTAGGATGTGAAGTGAATAAGTAAAAAGTAAATGAATGAATGAATGAATAAACAAACAAATAAATAAATAAATAAATAAATAAATAAATAAATAAATGGAAAAAAGACTCTTGGACCCCTGTATAATAATTATCCTTTCAAGTTTTGCCAAAACCTTTAAAAGTCTCTGTAACTACCACAAGTGTTTTTTTTTCCCACATAGAATTGCCTGAAATGTGTTCTAGACAATGTATGGCCACTCTGTAAGATAACATGATTTCAGTGGGGAAAAGAGGTAACTAAGATATAATTTTAAAACAAGAGGGAATAAAAAAAAATACAAAAAAAAAAAACCCCATATAAAAATCCTACTCTGTTTTCCAGAATTTAGCAATTGTATTTGTCTAAAGTAGAAAATTCAAATTTGCTTTGTATTAAAAATAAAACAATCCCTTCTTCAAAAAAATCCAAACAAGCCTATGCCTGTGTTCCATATTCTGCCTAGAGTTACAAATCATCTTTTCATTGAATTTGATTTTTTTCCAGCCCTGAGTGCAGTCTGTCCATTGCTGTGTATCAGTCTTCTCTTCCTAGAATGCTAAGACCAAGATAACTAACCATTTGGCTGGTGGAGGAAATGAGCCTTGTCCTCGAGCCTGAGAGAGAGAGAATTAGTTGTTATTCAAGTCCCATTGCTGTTCCCAGTGTCTCTGGCAACACTGGCAATGTTAGGCCTATTTTTCTTGAGAATCACTTAGAATTTTTCTGTGACCTTTTGGGATTGTTTTTATTCAGCCACCTGGAACTCTTTATTGCAACTGCCTTTGCCCCCGTGACCCCCGGTTGCCTCGGAAGCTTCACCTTTTGGTCTCTGCCAATCTGGTTCTCATTTGCTCTCTGCAGCTACCAGTGCAGGCAGATTCTGCTGCAGGAGGGAGAAGGGCAATTCCACAACGGCTAGATGTCATTAAGTAGCCCAGGTTGGAGAATTTACCCTCTTTGTTCTGCTCTCAAAAACTCAGAAACTAGTCACAGTTCTAATCAGCCTAGTGTGATACCCAAAGCCAATAAAACTCATGTGCTCAACTCCCACTCCTGCAAGGTACATGGTGGGAATCAAGTGTGTAGAGACTAGTGATGTTACTACCTACACAGATATTCTTTTTCTTAATGTTCATTTTATTTCATTGTCACTGAGATGGAATGCAAAGTCTTGTACACAACAAGCAAACATCCTCACTGAGCATTCCTGAATTCTCTACACTGAATTTTATTGATAACAAGGTTCCTAAACATTGATTTAAAAATTAGCTATTAATTAAAATTTTTCTGCATGTATATATATATATATATATATATATATATATATATATATATATAATGTTTATATATAATTTTTATATATAATGTTTATATATGTTTATATATATATATAATGTTTATATATGATGTTTATATAGTGTTTATATAGTGTTTATATATAGTGTGTATGTGTATATGTGTATATATATATATATATATATATATATATATATATATATACATATATATATATGGTGTTTTATATTTTAAACATGAATGTGTCTTATCCTAAAGGTAATTATATTTATTTATATAGATACTATTATTTTTAAAAAAATAATTTATGAAGTGTCTTTTTTTAAGAAAAAAAAAAAAAAAAAGAAAAAACACTCTTAGGTTGGCTTTAGTGTCAAACTTGGCGTGGCATTACACTGCCTCCAGTGTTTTTTCAGATAACATGAATATTGCTACACAAGGAGCCTTGATCAGAACAATAGCTTGTGTGAGAGTTAAGATGCAGCATCCAGATTTTCTTAAAAACAATTATGACACCATTACCTCTGAAGCCTGATTTCAGTGCACACCTCTGCTCCCATGCAGGCCAGGGCTGCCAGCTTATGTCTGTGGGCTGCACAGGGCATTGTCTCCCCATCTGTTCTATTTGTAGTACAAGTTCCATAGCATACTGCTACTATGACTTTAATTGTATTCTAGACTTCTCGAGAGTAATGAAAATTTAATTGTCCAAACTCACAATTTTCAGCTTAGCTAATTGTCTACCACAGTGAAATAAGTTTGGAAGACCCATGTTTTAAATAGGACACACAGATACACACACACATAAACACAAACATACACACACACACACACACACACACACACACACACACACACACACACACACAATGCATAGATAAACCAACACACAACTGTAAAAACACTGTTATAACTATATTACATATATTAAATATATTACAAAACATGAATCAAAATAAAACTTCTGAAATTTTATATAGTTAAGTTTACAAGCACTAATTAATGAGGGAAGGATCAAAAATGTGAAACACAATACATTGTGAATGGTACATATAAATTTTATTTGTGCTATCTGTGAAGATTTTATTTATTACACCTATATTTTGTGTAATGAATTTTTAATAGGACAAGAATGTTCTTACATTTCATATTTGCCCCTTTGTGTTTTATCTTTAAAAAGTATCCTGACAGCAATCTATTACATTATAACCAGTAATTTTGTCTGGCTAATTTCTGCCCCTTTAGTTTCCTACCCAATTATTACTGGTGTGTTTCAATTCTGTCTTTATCAAAATTATCTCTGATGTTATTATGAAGTATTTTTATGTTTTTAATTTTTGAAAAAAATATATATTCTTCAATTAAAAGTTAATGATACTTTTGAAGTGAAAGAATTAATTAATACTGATTTAAGCATAAGATATTTTGGAGTGTTTTACATATAAATGATATTCATTCTGATGTCTTAAAAGGATTACTAGTGTTCTTAGGTTACCACATTATTATTAAAGCTAGCCCTTAATCTTTTTTTAAAAATATATATATATATACATGGAAATGACAATTTATGTTGGGTAAATTGATTTAACAAACATCAATTTTGAAAATATATTTGCTATTAGTGCTGGAAATCAGTCTATATTCACATATAGGTATTAAATCTGGTCATCCTCTGTGAATAGTATTCTTAGCAAGAAGTATATACTCTCTATATTTTTAGTAGTTACTTTTATTAAATAAATTTAAAATATTCTAACAGGGATATTCTGAGAAAAATGCTATATAATTCTAATATTCATTTTTTCAAACTAACTATGAATAGCATTGACTCACTTTAGCTTTGACAGAAATCAGTCTGTCTTTGTTTGAATTGCATACAGAATGTGTCCTAATGTGGGTATCTATTGCTGTATTAAACACCATGGCCAAAAGCAAATTTAAAGGAAGGGGTTTATTTGGCTTACACTTTCATATTGTAGTCTTCCAATGAAGGGAGTGCAGAAAGAAACTCAAACCAGGTCAGGAACCTGGAGGAATGTGGCTGATGCAGAGACCACTGAGGAATGCTACTTATTAGCTTGCTTGTAGTGCTTTCTTATAGAACATAGGCCCACTATCCCAGGGATGACACTACCCAAAATGGACTGAGCCCTCTCCCATCAACCACTCATGAAGAAAATGCCTTAGAGCTGGATTTTAAGGACTATTTTCTTAATTTAGGTTCTAACCTTTCACATAACTCTAGCTTGTGTGAAGGTGATATAAAACAAGGCAACACAAAATGGCTCAATACGCTTTTAGAGAAAATAATAATAATAATAATAAAAGATAGATGGGAATTATGCATTTAGCAAAATGAGTTACTCCCAAATGCACAGAGAAACCCAGGTTAAACAAAGGACACCACACAATCTGTTAACTATAACCCAGAATCTGGGCAGAACTTGAATTAGTTTTGAGAGAAATCACTTCAAACTTTTTATTTGCCTGATGAATTAGATTTTCTTTCTCTTTTAAAAAAAAATAGTTTATAAAATAAAACAAATAGTAAAACAAAAATAGAAAATATATACTAAATGTATATCATTAACAGTCCTACACAGAGACATTTTTTGTTTTTTGTTTTGTTTGTTTTGTTTTGTTTTTGCTTATTTAGTATTGTAGAGAGAATCCCTTGTGTACTGTATGGAGGCATCATGTGTTGATTAAAAGCTGATTGGCCAATGACTTGAGGCAGAATATTGGAGGTGGGACTTCTGATAGGGAGATAGGAACTCTGGGATAGAATCAGATATGAAATGAAATTGCCCCAATATCTGAGGAAACAGTCATATGAAAATGAGAAGAGTAATTAGTCATGTGGCACTCATAATATAGAATAAATGGGTTAATTAATTTACCAACTACTCAATGAAAAAGACCACGCTTATGGCTTAGGAATTTATTCATATATAATTAAGTCTCAGAGTTATCATTTTTGGAACTGGGGCACCAGTGAAAAGCCCCATGGTTAGAAGATATTTATTCCATGTGTTCTTAATATTACTAACTAAAATTAACATAATATTTTAAGCTGAGATAAATCAACAGAGAATAAAACCAGAATGACCTTTAATAGGAAGTTTGCATACATAATAAGAATTAGACAATACATTTTAAACTATATATAATTAATTCACAAATGTTCAAAAGACATAAAATAGAGCAAAGTTTGAAATTTTGCTCAGTGTTATAGCAAACTATGAGAAGATATTGAAATAGGGCTACATTGAGTAAAATGAACATGGGGATATTCTCTTTGGAGATTACCTCTCGGTAGAGATGATAAATGTGGAAAAGGTCATTTTGGAATGCTTCTAGGAAAAGGTTACAGTGAGGAAATTAACATATTACAGTCCTTAAGCTGAAAAATATTCTTGTAGTTTTTATAATGGCAGAAAAGAGTGAACAAAGAAAGAAGTAGATGAGATAAAAAAAATAATGAAATCAAGTTTTATACTGAAAGGGATAAGAAGTTATTTTGCTGAAATGTTGCATTAATTTTTTTGTTATTGCTGTAAAAATGACCGGAATACAAACATTCTAAAAGGGAAAAAAGTTTTATAGAAGTATATGTCTTAAAATATTTAGGTTCATAATCAGACATAGAATATCATGGCAGAGAGTGTGCTGGGGAAATGTAGTAGAAAAGAGAAGCTAGGGACAGTTGTCACATTTTTTTCATGTGATCAAGTATCATGTAACCATGGATCAGCAGCCTTTATCAGTCTATACTCATAAAGACAAAATGCATGAAAGCACAGGGTCCTTATAGATGGAATTTTTCAATTATACCATAATGTGAATTAGTGAGAGTAATAGATTTCCTACCATTTATAATACATATACTAATCAAAGATGTGTTCTCTAGTATTGTTAAAGTGATATATAAGTGTAAAGAAAAAAATTAGGAGCAACTCTAGTAATCAACCAATTGAAGAAGCAGCAGCAGAGTTAAACAAACACTTATTAAGAGGATCAGAAAATGTGTTGAGTTTGTGTGTCATCTACAGCTCCCAGGATTACCGCTACCAGTTATGTGTGTCCATCTTTCCCCTCCTATTTATATTTGCTATAAATAACTTTTATCAGTGGCCTCCATTATTGTTTTCAATCCTGGAGCCATCTGATAACTGGAGCAGAAGATATTCCTATACCTCTAAATCCCACCCTAGAATTGTTGGCAGGCAATGTCTGATTTATATAGAAATACAAAATGCCATGATGTTAGACTCCACACACTCTCTCAGGCACGATTACCCTGCAGTGTTTTCTGGAACACCTCACCTCGTGTCACAATTCATCAGGAGCCTAAGAAGTTTCCCTTCACTATTCTATTTTGATGTACTCATTCTCCCTTTTGCTTCTTTTGTAGAACTTTATCACACATCTTTTATATTGGCATTTTGATGTATTCTTAGATAACCAAACGTAAATTTCAATATTTTATTTGTGTATAATTTAGTATCTTCGAAGAAAGACTAAATGTAAGGTATTAAAAATCCTATATGTAACACTGTAATTTTCCAAAACATATGAAAGAAATGTAAAGTGCATGTTGAATAAGAACTGTGTCTGCCTTCCTGTCCAAAACAAAGTCTGTACTATGTGCTTGTGAAAGGGTAATATAAATGTTGCCAGAGATACTGAATAGAAGGATGATACTCACTTCCTAGGCAGTGAATTAATGATAACTTGATTCTCCTCCAACCTTTCCCTATCTGGTCCCCCAAATAATACCTGAAAAATATAATGGGTAGCTAATTCATTTGCATACATATGTGGGTTAAATCAAAAGTGGTCGGTTTTTTTCCCACTGTGTTCCTAATGGTATTAACAAACATTAATGAAGTCAAGCTTTGAGAAGGTTAACTCATTAAATCAAAGAATTACAGAAAGGCATGAAGAACAAACTTTCTTATTTTAGTCACAAGTTTTATTGCATCAAAGGTTGGTATTTAGTCGAATATACTGCATTTGTCTTTCACTTAGTTCAAATTACATAATATTTTTACACCATTTCTCAAAACTGGATGGCCATGAAGAAAAGGTTAAAACAACAACAACAACAACAACAACAACAAAGAACTAAATCTGGATGTTTAAAAACAAATTTTCCAGACAAATATGTTTAATATCTTTATCCTATTCTAATGTCTACAATTTCAGATGCAATTTATGTTGTTTTGCTCATTCATTTGCTTTTAATCCCAGCAGCTCCATTTGTCTCATGACTTTCTAAAGTTATACTCTTTTCTGTAAAACACTTTTGCTCTTCCAGAACATTTTATTCTCAGAGAAGAAATATTTGAAAGTGTTCCAGGTAGAATCCTAAATGAGAAAAATAGCAGATTTCTTTATATTTCGTAAGTAAAACAATCATAAAGAATGGAGAATGACATATAATAACGAGACTATTATAAGACCAGTCACAGAATACATATTTTCCAAGCAATTCACATAGCAGTAAGATACAATTTTATTTAAGAACATTGGGCTGCTCAAGATGGTGACTGCAACTCATTTTTTAAGTAAATTAGATAAATCACACATATGTAGCTAAAAGATTCTTATTCTTCATCAGCTGTGGTCAAGAATAGTTCTGTGAAAAAGATTTCACATTTTAAATTGGTTTTATTTGATGAAAGGAAAACAGTGATAATTAAGGTCAGAGGAAGAGGGAGGTATAAAAAATTTAACATAATAATTAAACAGGTGAAAATTCAATTAGAAAGGTGGCAAAAACAGGAAATTAAAAAATCAGATCCTACTATAAAAGTCTATACTCAACAAAACTGGAAAATCTAGATGAAATGGATGGTTTTGGAGACAGATATCATATACCAAAGTTAAATCAACAGCAGGTAAGCTATCTAAACCGGCTCCATTTGCAGAAGGATATAGAAGAAGTTATTAAAAACCTCCCAACGATAAAAATCCTAGGACCAGAAGGAATTTGTGCAGAATTCTACCAGATCTTCAAAGAAGACTTGATATTAATACTCCTCAAACTATTCCATAAAGTAGAAACAGAAGGAAAACTACTTAATTCATTCTATGAAGCCACAATTACTCGGACATCTAAACAACACAAGGACCCAACCACAAAAGAGAACTTCAGATCAATATTGCTTATGAATATAGGTGGAAATATACTCAATAAAATTCTTGCAAACCAAATACAAGAACATATCAAAACCATAATTCACTAGCATCAAGTAGACTTCATCCCAGGGATGCAAGGTTGGTTCAATATACAAAAATCCATTATTGTAATCTAATATATAAACAAACACAAAGAAAAAAAATCACATGATCATCTCCATAGATCCAGAAAAAGCCTTTAACAAAAAACAGCATGCCTTCATGGTAAAAGTTTTGGAGAGATCAGGAATTCAAGACCCATATTTAAACTTAATAAAAGCAATTTACTGCTAAACAACAGCCACTACTAAATTAAAAGGAGAGATACTTGAAGCAATCACATTGAAATCAGGGACAAGACAAGGATATACACTCTCCCCATATCTATTCAATATAGTAGTCAAAGTGTTAGCTAGAGCAATAAGACAACAAAACGAGATCAATGGGATAAAAATTGGTGAAGAAATAAAGGTATTACTATTTGCAGATGATATGACAGTATACATAAGCGATTCCAAAAATTCTACCAGAGAACTTCTCCAACTGATAAACAGATTCAGAAAAGTGGCTGGATAATTTTCCTTAGAAAATTTGAAATAGATTTATCTGAAGACCCAGCAATACCACTCTTAAGAATATTCCCAAACAATGCCCCATCATGCCACAGGGGCATGTGTACCACTATGTTCATAGTGGCCTTATTTGTGATAGTCACAAGCTGGAAACTACCTAGATGTCCCATGACAGAAAAATGGATACAGAGAATGTGGCTCATTTAAACAATGGAATACTACTCAGATATTAAGAATGAGGACAACCTGAATTTTGCAGGTAAATGGATGGAACAAGTCAGTTTGGCAGTTTCTCAGAAAATTGGACATAGTTCTACTGGAAGATCCAGCAATACCACTCCTTTAATAAGGACACATGTTCATAGCAGCCTTAATTATAATAGCCAGAAGCTGGAAAGAACCCAGATGTCCCTCAACAGAGGAATGGATACAGAAAATGTGGTACATTTACACAATGTAGTACTACTCAGCTATTAAGAACAATGAATTTATGAAGTTCTTATACAAATGGATGGATCTGGAGGATATCTTCCTGAGTGAAGTAACCCAGTCAGAAAAGAACACAGATGATATGCACTCACTGATAAGTGGATATTAGCCGAGAAGCTCAGAATCCTTAAAAGGGGGAATAAAATACCCATGGAAGGAGTTACAGAGACAAAGTTCGGAGCAGAGACTGAAGGCATAACCATCCAGAGACTGCCCACCTATGGGATCCATCCCATAAACAACCACCAAACCCAGACACTATGGCAGATGCCAACAAGAGCCTGATGACAGGTGCCTGATATATAGCTGTCTCCTGAGGGGCTCTTACAGTGCCTGGCAAATATAGAAGTGGATGCTCACAATCATCCATTGGACAGAGTACAAGGTCCCCAAAGAAGGAGCTAGAGAAAGTACCCAAGGATCTGAAGGGGTCTGAAATCCCATAGGAGGAACATCAATATGAACTAACCAGTACCCCCAGAGCTCCTCGGTACTAAACCACCAATCAAAGGAAACAAATGTTAGAACTTGTGTTTTCTTGTGGCTCTAGCTGTATATGTAGTAGAGGATAGCCTAGTTGGTTATAAATGGGAGGAGAGGCTCTAGGTCCTGTGAAGGTTCTATTCCCCAGTATAGTGGAATGCCAGGACCAGGAATGGGAGTGGATGGGTTGGGGAGCAGGGGAGGTGGGAGGGGCCAGGGGATTTTCAGAGGGGAAACTAGGAAAGGAAATAACATTTGAAATGTAAATAAAGAAAATATCTAATAAAAAAAAAAAAAGAAAATATCATCCTNAAAAAAAAAAAAAAAAAAAAAAAAAAAAAAAAAAAAAAAAAAAAAAAAAAAAAAAAAAAAAAAAAAAAAAAAAAAAAAAAAAAAAAAAAAAAAAAAAAGTACAGAATACCTAAGATACAGTCCACAGAACTCAAAAAAATTCAACAAGCTGAAGTGTCCAAGTGAGGACACCTCAGTCACTTTTGGCAGAGAGAAGAAAGCAATCACAAGTGGAGAGTGAAGGAGGTAGGGACATGGGAGGAAAAGTTGATGGGGGGTTCAGGGGTGGGGAGGAGAACCTGATCTGGATTGGGTAAGGAATAAGGACTGAAGCTCCAAGAAAGAATGGAAACAGGCAACCTATGGAGGTAGGAGATTGGGAGGATCCTCCAGAATCTACCAGAGACCTGGGAGGTTTGAGAATCTCAGGAATGTCTGACAATAGTGAGAGGGAACTTATAGAGCTTACCACCAGCAGGAAGACAGGGCCTCAAGTGAGGGAGGAGGTTGTCATCCACAGTCACAACTCTGACCCATAATTGTTCTTGTTTTAAATAATTGCAGGCTAATATCCACTTATCAGTGAGTGCATATCAAGTGACTTCTTTTGTGATTGGGTTATCTCAGTAAGCATGATATCCTCCAGATACATCCATTTGCCCAAGAATTTCTTAAATTTCATTGTTTTTAATAGATGAGTAGTACTCCATTGTGTGAATGTACCACATTTTCTGTATCCATTCCTCTGTTGAGGGACATCTGGGTCCTTTCCAGCTTCTTGCTATTATAAATAAGGCTGCTATGAACATGGTGGAGCATGTGTTCTTATTACCAGTTGGAACATCTTCTGGATATATGCCCAGGAGAGGTATACTGGATCTTCCAGTAGTATTATGTCCAATTTTCTGAGGAACCTCCAGAATGATTTCCAGAGTGGTTGTACCAGCTTGCAATCCCATCAACAAGGGAGGAGTATTCCTCTTTCTCCACATCCTCTCAAGAGTCTGCTGTCATCTGAATTTTTAATCTTAGCCATTCTGACTGGAGTGAAGTGGAATCTCAAGGTTGTTTTGATTTGCATTTCCCTGATGATTAAAGATGTTGAACATTTTTTTTTTCAGGTGCTTCTCAGCCATTTGGTATTCCTGACTTGAGAATTCTTTGTTTTGCTCTAGACCCCATTTTTTATGGGTTTATATACAATTTGCAAAACACAAGAAAATCAAGAAGAACAAAGACCAAAGTGTGGATACTTCATTCCTCATTAGAATAGAGAACAAACCACCAATGAAAGAGTTACAGAGACAAAGTTTGGAGCTAAGACGAAAGGATGGACCATCCAGAGACTACCCCACCCAGGGATCCATTTCATAATCAGCCACCAAACCCAGACACTATTGCATATGCCAGCAAGATTTTGCTGAAAGAACCCTGATATGGTTGTCTCTTTTGAGGCTATACCAGTGCCTGCCAAATACAGAAGTGGATGCCCACAGTCATCTATATGATGGAACACAGGGCCCCCAATATAGTAGCTAGAGAAGTATCCAAGGAGCTGAAGGGGTCTGCAACCCTATAGGTGGAACAACAATATCAACTAACCAGTACTCCCAGAGCTCATGTCTCTAGCTGCATATGTAGCAGAAGATGTCCTAGTTGGTCCTAGTTGGTCATCATTGGGAAGAAAGGCCCCTTGGTCTAGCAAACTTTATATGCCCCAGTAAAGGGGAATGCCATGGCCAAGAAGTGGGAGTAGGCCAGTAGGGGAGCAGGGTGTTGGGGGTACAGGGAGCTTTCAGATAGCATTTGAAATGTAAATAAAGAAAATATCTAAACAAACAAACAAACAAAAACAACAACAACAACAACAACAACAAACTGCAGGGATGGAAATGGAGAGGAGTCTGAAGAAAAGAAGGTCCAGGGACAGGCCCAAAGAGAAGCTCAAGAGGAGGTCCCAAGGCCTTACACTGTTACTGAGGCTATGGAGTGAAAAAAAAAAAAAAAAAAAAAAAAAAAAAAAAAAAAGAAAGAAAGAAAGGGACATATCATGATCTCACCTGGAAAGACCCAACAAACAGCTGAAAGAGTCAGATGCAAATATTTGCATCCAACCAAATGACAGAAGCAGCTGACCCCTGTGGTTGAATTAGTGAAAAGCTGGAAGAAGCTGAGGAGGAGGGTGACCCTGTAGGAAGATCAGCATTCTCAACTAACCTGGACCCCTGAGATCTC
>CACVCL010023339.1:0-18804 GCA_902729485.2 Mus minutoides
AAGGAGAACAACAACAGACATCTCAAAGTGGGTAAGGGCAACACTATAAGAACTCATCCCCACACAAAGAACTTGAATCAACTAAGGCAACTAAGAAATGCTAGGAACAGGAGAAATATTCTTTGCCATGGAAAAGCACACTGACTGACTATCCAGTGCCAAAATGGTCAGCACTGAAAACATAGACATACAAGTAACTTGTAGACAGAGAAGGTTATATTTAGGAATGTGTGTATGTGGGGGGTGGGGGACGGGGTCTGTGTGTGTATGTATACATGTTCATAACACCAATTAATGAAATGATAGATTGTGAAATTGAAAGAGATCAAGGAGGGTATGTGTGAGGGTTTCTGGGTAAGAAAGGTAGAAGAGGAAATTTCTAGATTCATTCAAACTATCAAAGTTAAAACAAGCAAAGATCAACACTAATTCAAAATTAAAATTTCAATACTAAAATAAAAATAATAAAAGAAACATGATGTTGATTGAGAGGCATGGTGATATTGTTAGAAAGAATTTGGTGGAGTACCAGTAGGGATGGATCAAAAGACGTTGTGAACTTGTATAAAATTTGTAAGGAATAAATTTAAAAGTGTATTTAATAAAGGATCTTTCCAGTTGAAAAGATGTGTAAATTGAAGCTGGTTTTAATACACTGGCAAATGGTAGTTCATTTGGGTCAAACTTAAGCTCTAGGAACTGCCTTAATTTCTCTGACTTTTTTTAATATTCACATCTTTTACAGTGATATGTTTAGTTTTGATATGCATGATTGAGATCTAATTCTGCAATTTTCAGGAGTTGATTTTATATTGTAGCTGATATTAGTTTAAATATGAACAATTATTGTTCGTAGATATACCAGTGATGGGCCTATGTTAATAATAAATTCTTGATAGAACAATTAAGTAAATATGAAAAAGAAATTCAACACCGATTATATTGTTAAATTTTTTTATTTGGGGTACCTTAACAATCCAGAAGTCCATGTTTATTCTCGTGATTATATCACATTTAAATATAAGTAATAGTTCTAATAATTTTCCATTTAGAATTCTGTTTTATACAGTAAGAAATGTGACAAACCATATCTATTTTTATGTAAAAAGCTAATTCCATCAGGTGATATCATGTTGAAAACTCTATTTTAACATATTGGCATGAAAACATACTTGTATTTATCTTATTCTACAAAACTGTTGATATTCTTTAGGAAATCAAAAAAAAAAAAAACCCAAAAATTAATTAGTAGCAATTTGGTCTTTTTAAGTTATTTATGGAAGTGAATATCAATTATATTTTAAGTGATATGTATGTGTCATTAGTGAATGTTTATATTCAACAAGTAAGCATCTTCATTCTTCAATAATGTATAATAGTTGAGACTATGTTTCTTGAGTTGGTGAATAGACAACTATTGATTGTTTTAAATTGATTCTGTATCCTGACACTTTGCTAAAATTTTTGATCATTTCTAAAGGTTTTCTGTTGGAAAATTTTTTAGGAGTTTTAATATCATCATCTCAAAATAGGGATAGTTTTAATTCTTTCACCATTCATATACCTTAGGTTGCTTTTGCAAGCTTTATTTCTCTAGCTAGTACTTTGAACACAATATTGAAAAGAGGTTGAGATAGTGAACATTTTTTTTTTTTCTAGTTTCTGGTTTCGTGGGATTGCCTCAAGATTTTCTCCATTTAGCATGATGTTGGTTGGGGATTTCTCATTCACAGCTTTTAAAATGTTGTGGTATGTTCCCTCTGTTTCCTATTTTCCTAGGAAAATCATCATGAAGGTATTTTGGATTTTGGCAATGGCCTTTTTCCTCCATCATTGAGATATGAGAATTTTGTCTTTAAGATAATTTATATGGTTGAATGACTTATACAATTTGAATCACCACACAGTTCAGAATAATACTTTATATATGCCTCTGTTTGGTTTAATAATATTTCATTAAGAATGTTTACAACAATGTCTCCAGGAATACTGGCCTATAGCTTTCTTGTTATATCTTTAGCTAGTTTTACCATTAGAATAATTACAACATGCTAGAATAATTTTGGAAATGCTCCTTCTGTTTCTACTTCTTGGAATAACTTAAGAACTATTGATTTTGGCTCTTCCTCAAAAGGCTTGGAGAATTCTGCTTTGAATTCATCTAGGTGAAGGGTTTTATTGGTAGGAAGGTTTTTGTTCTGGTTTAAATCTCATTTGTTGTGAGTCTGTTTAATTGTTGATCTCTGTTTGAACTTTGGTCATTTGGATGATTCTAGAAGTTCATTCATGTTTTTAAGATTTTATAACTTAGTGTATGTAGGACAGTAATTGATGTTGGAGATTTGTGACCCATGATATAAATTGGAGACAGTAGTGAAGGGGGTACGAATAACGTAAAAACAGTTGTCATGTGTGAAATTCTTATTAGATATTTTCTTCATTTACATTACAAATACTATTCCCAAAGCCCCCTATACCCTCTCCCCACCCTGTTCCCCAACCTACCCACTTCTGCTTCCTGGCCCTGGCATTCCCCTGTACTGGGGCAAACGATATTCGCAAGACCAAGGGCCTCTCCTCCCATTAGAAAAAAATGTCTTTAAAAGAGAAAAATGCAAAAGTTTCTTGATGAAAACTACAAGAAGACTCCTAAATCCACTTTTATTTCTAATTGAAAAGTCAACACAGATTTAGCAAGTTTCACAAAATAAAAGGACAATTTAAAATGTTAGTACATCACTAAAATTCTCAGCTTCTGAACAGTTTACAAACACGAATGTGTTCATGGTGCCTTTTTTCCATGCTTTAAAAAACGTCTCACTGTAACATAAAATACTAGAGTTAGAGTTCACTGAACAACTAAGGTGTAAACTTATTTATATATAAACATGCCTATTTGCACTTGTATATACATGTGTAACAGTTTTGAGTGCATTTCTATATGTGAAAGAGTGGAAGGTTTTTAGGAAATTCAATGCCATAGGCACAGTCAATCAATAGTCAATTAATAATAGACAATATTGGTTTCTTAATAACAGGGAAGAGGGAAACTGACAGCTTCGCTGTTAACAATTTATCACAAACTATTTTCATGGGTCTTTTTAGATACCTTTCCATTTTCTTAATATGCTACATCCTTTCATTTCCCATGCAATGCCATTCTTTTTTTTTTTTTTTTAACTTTAATCCTAGCATTTTATTAAAAGGTGAAATAAAATAAGTTCAGGAAACACTTTAGGCAGAATTTGGACATACATACATTTAAAAGCATTTATTCGAAGTTTGTTGCTATGATTAATATACATTGATAAGCTCAGATGTCTGCAGTCGTTGAACATAAAGAAAAACACACATTTGGTTTCCTTATATCTCAGTACCTAATGAATATACTACTTTTACCTGTGTGAATTCAAGTGGTGTTACTGATATGAAATTTCTTTTTTTTTCAAATTTTATTAGATATTTTCTTCATTTACATTTCAAGTGTTATCCAGAAAGTTCCCTATACCCTCCCCCCTCCCTGCCCTGCTCCCCTACCCATCCGCTCCCAATTCTTGGCCCTGGCATTCCCCTGTATTGGGGCATATAAAGTCTGCATGACCAAGGGGCCTCTCTTCCCACTGATGGCCAACTAGGCCATCCTCTTCTATATATGCAGCTAGAGACATGAGCTCAGGGGGTACTAGTTAGTTCATGGTTATTCTTCCACCTAGAGGGTTGAAGACCCCTTCAGCTCCTTGGGTACTTTCTCTAGCTCCTTCTTCCTTGGGAACCCGGTGTTCCATCTAATCGCTGACTGTGAGCTTCCACCTCCATGTTTGCCAGGCATTGGTATAGTTTCCCCCGAGACAGCTATATCCGGGCCCTTTCAGCACTATCTTGCTGGCATATGCTATAGTGTCTATGTTTGGTGGCTGATTGTGGGATGGATCCCTGGCAGCCGTAGTCATTGGGTCCATCCTTTGGAACCAGCTTCACACATGATCTCTGTAACTCCTTCAATGTGTGCTTTGTTCTTAATTCTAGGAAGGGGTGACATGTCCACATTTTGATCTTCATTCTTCTTGAGTATCATGTGTTTAGTAAATTGTATCTTTGGTAGTCTAGGTTTCTGGGCTAATATCCACATATCAGTGAGTACATGTTATGTAAGTTCTTTTGTGAATGGGTTACTTCACTCAGGATGATGGCCTCCAGATCCATCCATTTGCCTAGGAATTTCATATATTTATTGTTTTTAATAGCTGAGTAGTACTCCATTGTGTAAATATACCAATTTTTTGTATCCATTCCTCTGTTGAGGGACATCTGGGTTCTTTCCCATTTCTGGCTATTATGAATAAGGCTGCTATGAACATAGTGGAACATGTGTCCTTGTTACCAGATGGAATATCTCCTGGATATATGCCCAGTAGAGGTATTGCAGGATCTTCCAGTAGTACTATGTCCAATTATCTGAGGAACCGCCAGACTGATTTCCAGAGTGGTTGAACCAGCTTGCATTCCCACCAACAATGGAGGAGTGTTCCCTTTTCTCCACATCCACGCCAGCATCTGTTGTCACCTGAATTTTTGATCTTAGCCATTCTTACTGGTGTGAGGTGGAATCTCAGGGTTGTTTTGATTTGCATTTCCCTGATGATTAAGGATGTTGAACATTTTTTCAAGTGCTTCTCAGCCATTCGGTATTCCACAGTTGAGAATTCTTTGTTTAACTCTGTGCCCCACTTTTTAATGGGGATATTTGATTTTCTGGTGTCCACCTTCTTGAGTTCTTTATATATATTGGATATCAGTCCCCTATCTGATTTAGGATTGGTAAAGATCCTTTCCCAATCCGTTGGTGGCCCTTTTGTCCTGTTGACAGTATCTTTTGTCTTACAGGAGCTTTGCAACTTTATGAGGTCCCATATGTCAATTCTTGATCTTACAGCACAAGCCTTTGCTGTTTTGTTCAGGAATTTTTCCCCAGTGCCCATATCATCGAGGCTTTTTCCCACTTTCTCCTCTATTAGTTTCAGTGTCTCTGGTTTTATGTGGAGGTCCTTCAACCACTTAGACTTGATCTTAGTGCAAGGAGATAAGAATGGATCAATTCCCATGTGCCCTCTAACATGATAGCAGCCAGTTTGCTAGCACCATTTGTTGAAAAGGTTGTCTTTTTTCCACTGGATAGTTTTAGCTCCCTTGTCAAGGATCAGGTGACCATAGGTGTGTGGATTCATTTCTGGGTCTTCGATCCTATTCCATTGATCTACTTGTCTGTTGCTGTACCAGTACCATGCAGTTTTTGTTACGATTGCTCTGTAGTACAGCTTGAGGTCAGGCATGGTGATTCTACCAGAGGTTCTTTTATTGTTGAGAAGAGTTTTAGCTAGTCTAGGTTTTTTGTTATTCCAGATGAACTTGCTAATTGTCTTTTCTAGATCCTTGAAGAATTGAGTTGGAATTTTGATGGGGATTGCATTGAATCTGAAGATAGCTTTTGGCAAGATAGCCATTTTTACTATATTGATTCTGCCAATCCATGAGCATGGGAGATCCTTCCATCTTCAGAGATCTTCCTCAATTTCTTTCTTCAGAGACTTGAAGTTCTTGTCATACAAATCTTTCACTTCCTTTGTAACAGTCACTCCAAGATATTTTATATTGTTAGTGACTATTGTGAAGGGTGATGTTTCCCTGATCTCTTTCTCAGCCAGTTCATCCTTTGTATAGAGAAAGGCCATTGATTTGTTTGAGTTGATTCTATATCCAGCTACTGCACTAAAGCTGTTTATCAGGTTTAGGAGTTCTCTGGTGGAGTTTTTGGGGTCACTTATATATNTTCTTTGAAGGTCTGATAGAACTCTGCACTAAACCCATCTGGTCCTGGGCTTTTTTTGGTTGGGAGACTATTAATGACTGCTTCTATTTCTTTAGGAGATATAGGGCTGTTTAGGTCATTAATCTGATCCTGGTTTAACTTTGGAACTTGGTATCTGTCTAGAAAGTTATCCATTTCATCCAGATTTTCCAGTTTTCTTTGAATATAACCTTTTGTAGAAGGATCTGATGGTGTTTTGGATTTCCTCCGGATCTGTTGTTATGACTCCCTTTTCATTTCTGATTTTGTTGATTTGGATGCTATCCCTGTGCCCTCTAGTGAGTCTGGCCAATGGTTTGTCTATCGTGTTTACTTTTTCAAAGAACCAGCTCCTGGTTTGATTGATTCTTTGGATAGTTCTTTTTGTTTCCACATGGTTGATTTCAACCCTGGGTTTGATTATTTCCTGCCATCTACTCCTCTTGGGTGACTTTGCTTCCATTTGTTCTAGAGCTTGCAGATGTGCCTCCAAGCTACTGGTGTAAGCTCTCTCCAATTTTTTTTTTTTTGTAGGAACTCAGAGCTATGAATTTGCCTCTCAGGAATGCTCTGTAAACACAATGCATGTGAAAGTAATCAGATTTAAATAAGATAAAATTCGAAAGTTTAAATCTATGTCTTCGTTGCTATAAAGTACTCTCACCCTTTCAACCTTATGTCTATAAATAATGTTAGCTATTTTAATTTTGAGAATCAGGCAGTATTATTTTGTTTTGTAGTCATAATTGTGAACAGATGACCCCCGAACACTGAATTCACATTAAATGACACAAAAGCATGTTAACAGAAACATTATTTATTTCATGGTGATTATTTTCAAACAGAGAAACTGGTACGTTCTGAACATTGCCTTCCATAACTTTGCAGTAACCTTCTGAATAGAAATGTTTATTTCTCTATTATCATAGGAATAATTTTTATTCCTCTACTCTAGGAATAATTTTGTCTCAAAATTTAAAAACTTCTTAATTTGGTTGTATTATTTGTGCTTCACTAGGTAGCTTGTATAAGGGATAAAAAAGAAAAATGTTTCTAATAGCAATCACCCAATCTTGATGTGATGCCTTTCATATACCTTTGTTCTCCTTGGCATTTTGGATCTGACAGATAGTGGTTAAAGATGACTCATTAAGGAAAACTAGACAAAGAGTAGACTTTTCTTTTGTGTGAGTTTGTGAATGTGTTTACAAGTATGTGTGAACATGGATGTGGAACCCAGACGACAACACTGGGTATCTTTCTTAAGTACACTCCACTTTGACTTTTGAAACAGGATCTCACTTACCCTGGAGGTCACTGATGTGGATGCCAGCATATCCTAGGAATCTTTTTATCTTCATCTACTCACTCTACAATTTCAGGAACATATCACATCATATGAGCTTTTACATGACTGCTGATGCTGGAACATGGTCTCTAGTACTGCAAACACTTTGCCAACACAGCAATCTCTTCAGCCCCCAAACAGTTGAGCATTGCTTGTTTTTGTGTATTGAAGGTATGTATAATTTTGAATCAGTATATGAAATTGAATTTTAGAGTATGCTGTGAAAGGCAACAAGCTGTATCACAGTAAGTGGGAGTGGGTGTTATTTAAGAAACCCGTTTCTCATAACAGTTAATATTCTTGTGAGAGATAGACCATAACTTCCCCAAATAGTCAGAAAGGAAATCACAATTTTAAAATAAATATTAGTAACTTTATAATCACTTCATATTTGTTATCAATATTACAATTGAAATTTAATAGAATTTTTATTCTAATAAAAACGCAGTGTTTAAAAGGTACAATATAGTTTTGTTTCAACTATAAATTATCCAACAAAAAAGAAAGATGTAATAGAATAAATCTTAAACAAGCTTTGTGTCAAGCCGCTGGTAGAGCAGGCAGTACAGTCAACGTGACTCTGTAAACATGAAGATTATATAGAAACCATTAGCAATTTCAGTTAATATCATTCCAGCTCTGGTTTTTTAAAGCAAGTATCTTTACTTAAATAAGCAAAAATCATCTTCAGCACAATCTGTCAGTTCTTTCTTGTCCGTTTCAAATTGCTGAAAATGAACCATTGCCTTAAACATTTGTATAACCTCATATAGCTCCAGAATCTTGATTCTAAAGGGGGGTAAGGAGTAAAGCCTTAATATTCAGTCAAAGGATTCAATACAGTGTTTCAATTTTTCTTCTGGTAACTCCAGAAAAGTAAATATGTGAAACTAAGATGTAGTGAAGCCCGGGAGGGAGGGGACTGGGCAGGAAAGTGGACTCAGGGAGAGGGGAAACTGATCTGGTATTGGGTGAGGGAAAAGGACTGAAAAGGACTAAAGCCCTGAGGGCCAGCAGAAAGAATGGAAACAGGCAACCCCAGGAGATAGGAGGTTGGGAGGACCCCTCCCCCCCTCCCCTCTCAGAATGAACCAGAGACCTGGGAGGTAAGAAACTCCCAGGACTTAAAGAGAGGAACCTTAAATAAAATGCCAGACAGTAGGGATAGAGAACTTATAGAGACCACCTCCAACAGGAAAACAGGGCAGCAAGTGTGTGTGTGTGTGGGGGGGGGCACATTCCACAGACACATCTCTGACCCATAATTATTCCTGTCTGAAAGAATTACAGGGATGGAAATGGAGAGGAGCCTGAGGAAAAGAAGGTCCAGTGACAGGCCCAAAGTGGGATCCAAAGGTAAAAAGCCAATTAACATATAAAGGAAGATCTATTAAAATAATGGGAGTCTGTAAAAGGCAGCTCAAGGGGAGGCCCCAAGGCCTGACACTATTACTGAGGCCATGGAGCACTCACAAAAAGAGACCTAGCATGGCTATACCCCAAAAGACCCAACAAGCAGCTGAACGAGTCAGATGCAGATTTTGCTCCCAACCAATGGACAGAAGCAGCTGACCCCTGTTGTTGAATTAGGGTAAGCTGAAAGAAGCTGAGGAGAAGGACGACGCTATAGGAGGACCAGCAGTTTCAATTAATCTGGATGCCCGAGATCTCTCACACACTGGACCACCAAACAGGCAGCATACACCAGCTGATAAGAGGCCCCAAACATACATGCAGTGGAGGACTGCTAGGTTTGTGTTCATTCAGAGATGATGCACCTAACCCTCAAGAGACTTGAGGCCCCAGGGAGTTTAGAGGTCAAGTAGGTAGGCTACGGGTGGGGACATCCACGTGTAGACACGTAGTGGGGAGGAGGTATAGGACGTGGAACAGTCGGAAGGTAGATGGGGGGAATAAAATATGGAGTATAAAAATTTTTAATTAAAAACAAGAAGAAAAAAAAAATCCCTAACCTAAAGAGGGAGGTACCTATCAAAGCACAAGAATCATCAGAACACCAAGTGGAATGGACCATAAAATGAAGGCTCTTCTCTGTATAGTATTCAAAATATACAGTACACACACACACACAAAAAAGAATACTAAAAGCTGCAAAGGTAGAAAGCCAATTAACATATAAAGGAAGATCTATTAAAATCAAGGGAGTCTGTAAACGGCAGAAGGGCTTGTACCCATGTGCTGCAGAAACTATAGATGCCCAGATTATTATATGTAGAAAAAATTTAATCACCATAAAATGCAAAAAATAAGATAGTACATGATGAAGCCAAATTTAAACAATATCTATCTACAAGCATAGACCTATACAAAGTGATAGAAGAAGAATCCAACCCAAGGAATTTAATAATACAAATGAAAACACAGGTAGTAAATAATCTCTTTTTATCTGAAAAAAAGGGATTATACACAAACATCTGAACACCAATACCAGCAGCAGTAGCAGCAGCAGCAGCAACAACAACAGCACAACAAAATACCAGGAGTTAACAAGCATCATTTATTATCTCTCTCAGTATCAATGACCTCAATTCACCAATAAAAATACAGAGGCTAACAGAATGGATGTTAACATAAAATCTATCCTTCTGTTGCATACAAGAAATATAGTTCAATTTCAAGAATAGGCATTACTTCAAGGTAAAGTGTTGTAAAAAGTTATTCCAAGCAAATGGACCAAAGAAGCAAGCTGGTGTAGCTATTTTAAAATATAGCAACATAGATTTTAAATGAAAAGTAATCAAAAGAATTGGAGAAAGACACTACATATTCCTCAAAGGAAAAAAAATCACCAAAGATGACATTTCAATTTTTAACATATATGCCTTAAACACATGGTCACCAACCTTTGTAGAAGGAATAGTTTTAAAGTTAAAATCACCTAATAACCCTCATACGCATATACTTGGAGATTTCAATACCACATTCTCACCAATGGACAAATTCTCCAGAACAAAACTAAAGAATTACTCCAGCTAACTGACAGCATGAATATAGACCCTACTGATATTTAGAGAAGATTCTACTGAAATATAAGAGAATATACCTTCTTCTCAACAGCTCATGAAACTTACTCAGAAACTGACCACATATTCATACACAGTGCAAGTCTCTATACATACAAGAAATTGAAATAACATACTGTATTCTATCAGACCACCATGGAGCACAGCTAGATGTAAACAAAGCCAGAAAGAAAAATGAAGAAGAAGAAGAAAAAAAAAAAAAACAGATGTAGTGAAGTTAAAAAAATAAATAAATAGCTTATGAAAACTGCCTCCCTCACTTCAAAAATTACCAAGGATCAGAGCTGTGTTCTTCAATAGGATTCCCTTGCCCAATTGACCCTTAACACAATACTTGAAAGTATACGAACAATCTTTTCAACTTGGACAAATGAAATCCAACAAGTTTTCACATTCATTATCCATAATCAGCCAGAACTAACATTCAAAATTAAGGTAGATCTCTCTCCTCTAAGAAATTTTACCTCTGTGATGTAACAAGTTAGAATAACACAACTTGAAACTTTACCAACAATATAATTTCACATCAGTTTTAACTGTAAGATAATTAGTATTGCAATTTCTTTCACTTCTACAAAGTGTGGGTGTATTTTCAAGAATCAGATGGACCCAGGAAACCACTCACTGAATTTTTGAAAAGCTTCCTTTCTTTATTCATTCTAGACAAGTTTTGATCATTGGACAAATTGAATATTTTTAGTTAGTTCACTTTTACATTATTTATCTAAGAACTGACATTCTTGTGATCTGTTTCCAGTTTTTCTTCAAGTACAGACACACATCCCTCAATCTGCTTTTGCTCTGACTTTTTGCTATCTCAGAGAAAAGTTAAGACCTACATGAAATTGCCCCCAATTTACTCTTACAGCTCAAGTTAATTTTAATTCTTCTCCTAGGATGACAACTACTGTGAGATTTTTCACTTTTATTTGGGATTAAAAAGATCCCAAACTTCATTATTAGTTTATTTTCTCCCTTTAAACTGGGGATGTGCTGCAGAAGTACAGCATTTATCTCATGTGTATGTAGCTATGGGTCAATAGCCACTAGCCCTGAGAGTCGGGGCTGAGCTATATTAAATATTACATTATGTTTTAAAACTGCATATTAAAATGGGACAAGAGTATAGTCTTATACAGAATAGTTTCCACATTCACCTCTATCTGAATGCTACTATAGCTTTACTATTTTATGTGTAGTTACAAAACCAACAGTTATCTCTAGAGAGGTGGAGTATTCCATTGGAGAAGCAATAGAAGGATGACAGGATTGGGTGACTTCGTGGGAAAAAAAATCTCAGAATCCCAAGATTTTTGTTCCAGATCAATGTATGGAGCAGATAGATCAGGAATACCCAAGCTTCTACAAATGAGACTATCATCAGTGTTCTGGAACAAACTTTCTCTATATTCCCAGCTGAAATAATTATTAATATGGGAAAGAATTATAAGAGATTCCAATATGTACATAATGAGCATTGATAGAGACCTGAGAAGTTATGAACTTGAATAAATTCTCCATGTATACAGAAAACAGCTGACAAGGACTGAAAACTTAGGAGAATGGATGTCTTACAAAATCATTGACCTTCTTCTTACATAGCTGTATATAGCTGTGTCTTTCAAATTCAAACTCCCTCATTGAGGTTAGGAAAGGCTTATGAGTCTCACAGAGATATCCCTCTTCTAAGACTCATAAAGTTTCTAGGATTTATGAGTTTACGTGAGCAGACAACAGTTGTGAAATGGAGACTCTTTAATAGTGTATCTGTCTGCAAACCACTCAGAGGAATCTAGAGATGCAGTTTTCTTGAATATACATCCATACTATAACAAAGTTTTGAGTGATAGTTTATCAAGCCATCCAGCTCCTGAAAGGATCTCCCACTTGCGTTCATTCCCATAAATAAGAGCAATAAAATCACTGGATCATTTCCTTGATTTGACATTTCCTTATATATTTGAAGTGAGCAGAACAAGGCTCCCTAGTAAAAATGACAGACCACTGAATATATAGCCATATGTGTGACCCTTGGGGACTGGGATTTAAAATAAAAATTCCAGAAGTAGAGAAATAGCTCAGTGATTAAGACTACTGTCTGTTCTTCCAGAGTGCCCAGGTTTGATATACTAATAGTAGATTTTCAATGTTATTTTTTTTAAAGAAAATGATAAATGTATAATTGTCAAATTTTCAAAAAATGTAAAACGGCAAGCATACTGCAAAGATTAAGTTAATGCATATTAAAATGAAACTAAGTTTCCTCAGAGTTTATGAATATACAGAAAAAACATGAGGCGCTTTAATGATCTTTATATTAATTTAAGTAAAATGAGAGGACTTCAAAATTCAGCAATAATTCTAGTGTGAAAACAGAGAAAAAGTGCAGTGGTATATTTTAAAGTAACTGAAAGATGAGTATTGTTTCACATGAAAGAATGTAAATTTTTTCTAAATAGAAAATACCACCTGGATGAGCCACCATGCCTCCCCTGCCTTAACACACCCTTAATTTTACACATATCATAATTCTATAATGGAATTTTCTGTGGTCAAGTCTCCTTATGGCTCAATATTAAGCTTTCATTCCCTGCCCAATTCTTCCCACATCTGTAGCAACTCAGTCCTATTCAAGCACCAGGATATGTAAATGTGGAAAATTGTCAAGTTAAGGACCTAACAAAAGCGGGCTAGGAAGGACACAGTGCCCATTAAAACTTAAATCAATACCCATTGAGAGTAAGGGGGAAACTAATTTTCTCCTGCAAAATAGAAACATTATTTTAATTCTACAAACAATGAATATTTAGTATATCCCGATTGAGAATTTATGAGCTATAATTTTATATGAAGAATATTGAAACCTAACTTATTTTACATTCTAATTAAAATAACTACCACTTTGACTTCTATCAAAGTATGAAAGTGCTGTATTTTACATTTTTATGTTAAAAGTTAAAAGAGTTTATAATTAAAAAGTAGCATTCCACATTCATATTTAGATATCATTACTTTGCATTTTTAAAATGAGTGTTCATGTTCTTGTCTTTGCTGTGTATGTGTGTGCTTATGTATGTATGTTTGTGTATATACACAATTGTGATCAGTTATTTATATAAAATATTTGTCTATTCTCTTTGTATTTGTTATTTATATAAAATATTTGTCTATTCTCTTTGTATTCTCTTTGTATTTGTATATGTTGTAGAATGGATTAGACATTTCTTCCAGAATGTGGAATTATTTTCATATTATGTGTTTTTTTGAAGAAAAGAAATTATTTGATGAAAGACAATTTATGGTTCTTTAGTGGATCATAGCTGTTGCATTAATGTTATAACTATGAAATTTTTGCTTACTCAAAACTTTCCCCTGTTCTTTTTGTGAGCTGCTTTATGTCTTAACATTTTAATATAGTGAGAGGCATCATGTCTCTCTTTGGTCCAGAAGAGTTTCACCAAAGACTAAGGTGTTGGGCAGACAATGATAATCTATGCTTAACCTGAAAGTATGGCTTGAGTTCATTGTCTCATAGTGATGAGAAATAAGGACATGGAAAACACCATAAGGGAATGAGCAAAGCAATATCAGGCTTAGTAAGAAGTGTAAGAAGGAATGAAAGAATCAAGGAAATGTGAGATGCACTGCTGTACAGGATGGGTCTGGATGAGAGGAAAGATGCTGGGATGTGTGACCAGGGTCTTCCATGGGACTTTGGTAAAAACTAGAAAAAGACCACAACTTCCATTGAAATTGAATAAATCTCTGTGGATATCATGGCAGAGCCAATGGGAGCCCACTCACTTCATGCATGCCCCTCTGGGTCAATAAACAAAATTAACATATCCTCTTTAGTAAATTAAAGAGATGGTAAGTCATCGAAGCTTCTCCTCTATCTTTTTCTTTTTAACTTGTTAATTACTGGCATTGGCTTATTTTACTGGTTACCAACTACTACCTGCTAGTTCCTGAACATGGCAGATGTTTTTGTCATTTAAATTATATTCTATAGATGTATATGTATTAGAAGATGGCGTAGTTGGCCATTATTCGGGAAGAAAGGCCCTTGGTCTAGCAATGTTTATAGGCCCCAGTACAGGGGAATGCCAGGGCCGAGTAGAGGGAGAGGGAGGGTAGGGGAGCAGGGCGGGGGAGGATATAGGGGACTTTTGGATAACACTTGAAATGTAAATGAAGAAACTCTCTAATAATAAATTTAAAAAAATATATTCTCTTTGATTTCCCATTTACATGACCAGCTTATAGTTTTATCATGTGTCATTTCCCCTAACTACTTATAGAACACTAAACCCAACCTCAATATGGTCCACTTTTAACAAGTTTCTTGTGATGAAATGCCTAACAATGGTCTTGTTAAAATTTAAACTTTCCAATTCATGCAACTGTAATAAAATACTATAACCTGACTAACTTATATACATTTCTTTCTCACTGTTCTTAAGTTTAGAGACCAAAAGATGAGGTGCGTGTTAATCACTGTTTCTCAAAGATGCCATCTTCCCGAGTTGTCTTCACATGGTAGAAAAGACAAAACAATTCTGCACGTTCTCATTTACATGAGTACTAATGGCAATTAATAAGAACATACCTCCATAATAAAGTTCTTGTCAACATGATAGGACCTAGGATCCCTAAGTACCCTCTGAGTATCCTTGTATAGGTGTATCTAGAGTAAGTTAATTGTGGTAGGAAAACTCATCCTAAATGTGGGAGTTACCCATTCCATGGTGAGACAGTGGACAGAATGAAAGAGAGAAAGTGAATTGAACACAAGTATTCATTTTCCTCTGCTTCTTGACTATAAATGATGTGACTGTCTCAGCATCCTATTACCAGAACATCTCTGACATGATGCACTGTACTCTGGAATTAAGAACCAAAACAAATCCTGCTTTAAACTGCTTTTCCCAGGTCATTCGTTGACCATAAAACCAGTAGCAAATACACCTCTCAACATCTCATTTCTTAACTTTTTGGTGTGCATGACATAAATATCAGACCATAGAAAATATTTACCAACTACAAGATGTGAGCTGAAAGGAAAGTGTGGGTCCACATTCTGCCTCCATGCTGGGTTGTGTGAACTCTGCTAAGGCAGACGAAATGGGGAAACAGTAGGTCATATCCCATCCTTGGGTTGCTGGGCTCATGGAATACTAACAACCTGCTTGGAGAGGTGGAATACAGCCTATAAGATGGGGGCCTCAGCCTAGGTGAGAAATGGTGCACACTGAGGCTGAAGTTCCAAGATTCCTGGGCATCTAGACACAGTGGGAACTTTGAGGAGTTGGGAATAAGGGAGTTGGCTGGTATACCAGTTTAGCTCAGGGGTGAATATCTGGTATGTGGAGGGGCCTTCTGCAGGAGACATAGACTGAGCAGCTTGGTAATGAAGACTTGGTAATGAACCACATGGAGGTTCTTGATGAGAAAGACAGTTCTTGTTTGTCTCTACTGTTTATTCATCATGGAAAAATGGGTGTACACAATTTAATCAGGGTAGACCAGAGATTAAATACCTTTTACAGGAAGGAATATCTGGAAAGAGAATCTTATTGGCTAAATTCTAGGGGCCCATCTGACTTGTTGTCATGGTCCTCATGTGGGATATTGTGCGTGGTCATATGAGATTATGAGAATTGCCAGGGTTTCTTAATCTGTTTGACCTTCCTAGTTGTTATCGGGTGAAATAATTACATTTGACCTCTCCAGGTCATCTATGAGAGACTCTATAAACAAGGTGTGTAGCAAGATTCTCTTTAGAGATGAGTCAACTGAGATTGCTTGTTTGTTTTGAACAGTTGCCGATCACCAAGGTAACTATCAAAATTTTTTTAAAAAATGTTTTGTGTAAACCACATGTATTAAATTTTAAAGCATAGAGACAAAGTAGAGAAAATTTTAAAACAATGATTCTAAGAAGTAAATATAATAATGTAGCAAAATTGTAGCATTTAAAGATTTTTTTCCCTTACACCATCTGTGGCACATTGTAAAATATATTTAATAGTATTCACTTGAAGATAATTTACTAAAGAAAATCAGTGATAATACTTCAAAAACAGTACTGTTATGTCTATAATTTATGTTGTCATTTGGATTAGTATATTGTTTTATACAGGGAGCAAACCTTTGTTTAACTTTGCCAAATTGACTTACATTACAAATGCAATCAACATCTTTATATTGTTGCAGAATATCTCTAATTATTGCATTGTATCAACACTTAATCATACAATCACTGAAAACTAGCAAGGAAAAAACATTCTCAGAACTTCAAGTACCAGACAGGGAAAATAGGAATAAAAGTGCTTGCATATTTAAAAATTACATTGCATCATTTTTCATAACTAACTGTGTGCCTTGGGAAAATAAAAATACTGTATACAACTCTTGACTCTTAACAGTATCATCTCTTTAAGTCTTGAGACTACAAGACCATAGGAAGACTATAACATGTAATATTTTGAATTTTATGACTCTTTAATACATTATTAGCTCAATGATAATTTTGTGCACACTATAACATTTAATATACTTTATTTAAAGCTTCTCAGTGCAAAGCTAAGCTAATTTAATTTAAATTTAGATACATACAACCTGAATAAGGCTTATAATATAATTTTTATAATACTTTTTTGTTTCCTCTAAAATTAGTCATTTACTTTTCACTTCTCACCATTCATTTTATATTTAATAATCCTTGTGGTTTTGCAAAATTTAAAAACCTGCAACAATTAAATATCTATCAGCATAATAAAGGAAAACCAAATTGTGTGTTCATATTGTATAATTTTTATAGAAATTGTATTGTTGAGAAAGTAACCATAGATATTGTAATATTCCATTTATGTAAATCTTTACTAAACTATCTTAAATTGCAAATGTAATCAAGAACTTTGCAGTGTTATAGAGTATTGCTAATTATTGCCTTTGTATCAACACTTAATCATACAGTAGCTGCAAGCTCCTAGAGCAGAAAACATTTAAATGAGTCCTTTATTTCTCAACCATGAAAACACACAGCAGAGGAGATGTGAGCAATAGCGTTTGAAGACTTCCACTTTGATAATTTTAATTTTATGAAGAGGCAAATCTATAGTGACAGAAATTAATAAAATAACCGAAAATAAAATCAAGTGTCTTCATGAGATATTGTCGATAAAAGTATTGGAATGCTGAAAGATTATTGTTGTTGTTTTTGTTCTACTTAATTTTGTGACTATAATTGCCAATCACATTCAACTACAAGTAAAATTTATCTTGAATTCACAGTGTGTATAAGGTTTGTTTTAAAAGTAGATTTAAAAAAAAAACTGTCAGGCTGAATAGTGTTCCTTTGTGGATATGTACCAGATTTTAATTATCCATTCAGCAGTTGGTGGGCATGTAGGCTATTTCCAGATTCTCAGTGTTGTGAAGTAAGCATTAGTGAACATGAGGGAGCAGGTATCACTGCAGTAGGATAGTGAGTCCTTTGGGAGTAAACCCAAGAAAGGAATAGCTGGTTCATATGGTAACTTTATTTCTAGCGTTTAAGGAACTTCCATCTTAATATTCTTAATGGTTATACCAGCTTATACCCACACCAACGGTGAACAAATGTTCCTTTTTTCCGATACCATGCTGGCATTTGCTGTTTTAATATTAGCCATTCTAATTGGGGTAAAATGAAATTTCCAATTTGTTTTAATTAGTTTTTCACTAATAGCTAAATGTATGAAAAACTATTTTTTATATTTCTCAGAAATGAGCATTCTTTTGAGAGTTATGTTTAGATCAGTATCATTATTTTTAATAAGGTTGTTTTCTTAGGATTTAGGTTTTTTTTTTAATATTCTAGCTATATAACAAATCTCTATCAGATGTCAGTTGGTAAAGTGTTTGTTTGTTTGTTTATTCATTTAGTTTCATGAAGTCCCATTTGTCCATTGTTCAGCTCAATGACAGGATCCTATTCAGAGAGTCCTTCCTGTTACTACAAGTTATGGAATATCATGCATCTGTAAAGAAAAAGGAAATTGTGGTATATACAGGTAGGTGCTTCTGTGCCACCCCCTGACACCCCCCAACACTACTGGTTATTGTCATTGATCCTGGTTATCATATAAAACTTGATGATAAAATTCTATTCCTGGAGATAACACATGAGTGGTATTGGATATAAACATTTGGAGTCAAGTAACCCAGATACAGAAAGGCAAATACCACAAATACCCTCAAATGTGGATGCTATCTTTGAAACTTGATATTGCACTTGCATTCGAGTACTCATGGAAGTTAGAAAATCAGTAACCTTGACATGCAGCAAGGTTCCAGGAAATACATAACAATACAGTTGACATGGATGAGAAAAAGAATAATGAAAGGGGAAGATTAGAGTTGGGCAGGAGGCCAGAAAGTCAGGCTGGAAAAGGGAGTGTAGAGACAGACAGCTCTAACTGAAGAGCTTTCACTATGTCAAATCAAAGTCTACTATTGTATAGGCTTCCATATATATATATATATATATATATATATATATATATATATATATATATATATAT